>JACBWW010000066.1:2505637-2535823 GCA_020086605.1 Lanius collurio | reverse complement strand
TAAGGGGAGGGTGCAGGACCACTGACAAGGGGAAGAAACCATGACCAAAGATCCTGCTCCAGACCCTGAAAGCAGCCCACACCAGCTCTGAAGTTTGGACTTGGGCCAGGAACTCAGAGAGCATGCACAAGAAGGCAAGGTAAAAAAGTTCAGCCTGAGGAAGACTACTTACTTCATCTGAGGAAGAACTGTACTTCATCCCAGAGACCCTGGCCTGCAACCACCAAGTGGCACTGCACAAATGCACTGATATGTTAATAACTTTAGAGCTAATTATAATATGAAGCAGGGACAGGCAATGAATATGTATAAACATATTTTGTAATTTGATGCATATGTAGTTTTTAACTGGACAAATACTAAGCCAAGAGCCACTGAAGGTATGCATGTCTTTGGAGGAGAGATTCCCCCATGTGCCTTATCTCATTAAAACATACCTACTTTGCAACTTTCTAGTTGTGGAGTCTTTTCCATGTATCATCCCCAGCTGTGTGCAGCAGCTGCTACAGAGAAGCCCAGCTGCCACTGCCCAGCCCTGCTGTTTTCTGCCCCTGCCTCCATTTTTTTCATTACTCTTTAACCCAACACCCCTTGTCTGCCCAACTCCCCGCAGCTCCTGCTAGGGCTGCTAGTTCCCTGCTACATTTGGTTTGTCACCCTGGGTGTGCCCGCCTCTATCATTTCCGCTGCCATTACCCGCTTGGTCTCCAAGCTCACACCACAGTGCCCCCTGGAGCTGTGGGGGAATCATCGCACAGCATCCCTGCCAGCTGTGAGCGGAACTGCACCACAGGGGAAAGTGCTTCAAGAGTGGGAACTGGTTATTTGGTTTCCTGGCGTTTTTTGTTTGTTGTTGCTGCCATTGTTGTTGTTTGTTTGCCTTGTTGTATTAGTAAGGCACTGTTATTTTTTTTTCCCATATTTTTGCCTGAAAGCCCCTCAATTTCAAATTTATAATAATTCAGAGGGAAGGGGGTTATATTTTCCATTCCAAGGGATGTTCCCACCTTCACTGGCAGAGACCTGTCTTTCAAACCAAGACACTGTGGAGGAGTCTTGTGCATGGATACAAGAATGGGAGGCTGCGCTTATGAAGAAAATGATGTTGAAATAATTTATATAGGAATGGCAGGCCCTGAGTTTTAATTATGTGAAGGAAAATAGAAAGCCACATAATTTATGAAGAAAGACTTGCTAGGATTTAGGTATGGACATGGATGGGAGAGTCTAAGGAGAACTCTTTTCAAGAAATTTCTGGTGAAAACTGCTGTGATAGGAAGGAGATAAATAGAAGTCTGTGTGTGATAGGGGAAGAACTCTATTTCAGCTGGTGTTAAAAAGAAAGAATAGGGCACTACAGTCCCGTCAGTCTCATTTCAGTGACAGGTAATATCATAGAAAAGATTACTGGAAGGTATTGAAAAAAACCCTGTATGTCCTGGGTTGCAGTGTATTCTATTACCATCCCCATGAGCTGCTGAAACCAGGTGAGGCAGTGTTTCCTTCCTCTGAACTATCTTTCTGTTAATGGCCCATCAACGCCTGGCCTCATGGCTCATCATCCCATTGAGAGATGCTCCACCCAGGAAGAGGAACCAAGCATTCCATTCTGGATATAATCTGAGATTCCAAACACTACAGACACCCTTTCCACTGGATTCCCAGAGGAGAGGAGCTACATAGCTACCACTGAGGAGGAGCAGACCTTTCCTACAGGATCACTGCTTCAACAGAACCCCATCCATCACTTCAGGAGGACTGCAGCCACCACTTCATCGGACTGCTACTGCTACCCTGACTAACAGGGTTGTCAGGTTTGTATCCTGACTGTCAGTTCAAACCAGCATCTCCTTTTTTCCCTTTAATTTCCTGAGATAAACACGACAGCCCAATTAAAGTTAATAAAGAAATAAAATTTATTATGCTGCTGAAAGATCAGTCATAAAAGCCACAATTGAGAAAAACAGTTCTGAGCCTGGGATCAGAGCTGGGTGAAACAGTGAGCCTGACTTCTATCGCATCAGACCTCCCTGATTCACGCCAGCTGTCTGGTTTGGGTTATTTTCATGTGATTTTTGGGGAGTGTCCAAACCCAGTCCATTCTTCTTGCTTTTTAGCATATTCATGAAGGTTCTTCTTTTACGGTGCAGGACTGGACAAGGGGTTTCCTGGATGTGATGAATTGCCCATCTCCAATGATGAAATTGTCCATCTTCGATTCCAAGAACCCACAACTGAGTTCCCAGAACCTGTAATGTTTTAACAACTAAGATGTAGATATCCAAGTCATCATCGTCCGAGCATAGTGTTAAGATCCAACTCCACCTGGGTGGACTCCTCTCTGTTGATTACTTTTGTACAAAGAATTTCCTTTGCAACTGCTCCAGTGTTGTGAAATTCTTCCTCAGCCAGGCTGTTTGGGGGGATTTGAAACTCTTGCTCTTTATATTTTTATTCTAGTTCATATTTATATCTAATAGCACGAATTACAGACTTCATTTATAACATTTCCCTATTAAATTGTTATTCTGACTTGGTGCCTCCCACTGGTTTGTTTCTTGACAAAAATCACCAATTAGTGTGGTGTGGCAATTTCCCCTGGTTCAAGCCTCTCTGATTCGTGCCCCTCCAACCTACTCCGCCTTTTTAGGGACTAAACATTGTTGATGGAAATGTATCTCAAAGAGCTGGTTTGGACCTTGGTTCCCAAGGATAACCAAGATAGCACAAGAGCCTTAAACCCCCCAGGTCTTGGAGCTCTGGTCTATGTTTTGTCTTTCTGCCTAGGGAAAAGTACTGCAACTACAAATACAATAAAAGGCTACAAATATATGTGTAAAAAATACAGAGAATACATAAAAGATAAAAGGCAAAAATCAGTTTGGCATCAATAGAAATCAGAAACGGAAGAGGCTCAATAATTGCCCTGGTCATATAACTTTTTTGTTTAACCACACATTATACATTATACAGAAAAAGAATTTCGGTGTTAAAGGAAAGCTGTCACATTTCTAGGCTGAAGACACGTATTGAACATGTTTTTGTCTCTGGAAAAATTGTCAAATCCTTTTTTAGAACTGGAATGTAGTAATAATAGTACTTTGTAAACAGTGATTTTGATAAGGACATCAATTATCATGTACAGCTGCATTTTGGTTTTTAAAACACAGCCATGTAAGTGTACATCTGAAAATAAACATATTTCAGTTTTCTATTCTTGATACTTCTGCATATATTGGAGCATTACTAAATCAATGCAGGTAACAGTTATGCGCTCCTGGACATAAATCAGCTTATAAGAATTTTGAGGAGTGTGTTTTTAAAGTTGAGACTTTATGTATCCTGTTTTATAAAACTTGAATTATAAAGAGGTATTAGGAATGAAGAACATTAAGCTTAATGCTACTGAAATATGCTTTTTATTAAAATCCCTCAATTGTTTTGGATAGTGGATTTGCACGATCTTGTGTATATTTTCCTTCTTGTCAATAACCATTAAATGAAACTGCATGAAAAAGAACCTTTTTTTCTTATATTTCTATCAGATTTTTTTGTTGAATAACAGGTATTCAGAAGTAATGAGCAGTTTTTAAACTTTTACTTAAATTTGATAAATGTGTCAGCCGTGAAAGTGTGTTGATTTCAACGAGTATCAATAAATAGAAATTTGAGAATATGCTTAAAATTGGCACAGGAAATTGGCACAGGAAATTTTTTTTGTGTGTGCATTTAAGTAATACTTAAAGCATAACAATTAGAAATTGTCTAATTTTTTCACAAGTAAATTAGGAATCAATGTTACATTGACTCTGAAAGAAGTAGATGACATTTCATGAGTACTTGTCTAATCAGCAGAAAACCTCTGTACTGAGTACAGTGGGTTAATATTTAATCTAATATTATTCTTGTGTATCAACTTTGCTTTTTTTTAAAAAAATTTCTCTGTGTCTCCTTTAGTAGGGTAACAGTCAGATTAAAAAAAGAAAGGTAAACATGAAAAAGCCCCAGACAATCTCGTGGCAATCACCGAGACAGAAAAGCTAAGAAATGGACACCCATCAAGCCACTGAAAAAATAAAGTATGATACTGTATTAATTGGAAATCATAAAATCAGAATTCACATGAAATATAATTTTATTCAGGAAAAAACCTGAACCATTCACCACAGGAATTAATTTAGGGCAGCACTATCTGTGAAGTTTACAACAGCTATATGGACTTGGGGATTTCAAAAATCAGGCCTAGATTTGTGTGTGTATATACAGAGCTGTACCTGCATGAGTGAAATAATGCACATTTGTTACAAATGATCAACTGAAATGCCTTTTTTGTTACATTTACACCAGTATGAAGAATGTAAGAAACCTTTCTTATGCCTGCAACATAGCGAGTGTGAGTAATATGCAAGTGTGCATCCTGTCATCCGGCTTCTCCAGTGAGAAAAATTTTGCTGTTGCTACCTTCTGTTTCTCCTGATCTTTGAATTAAACTAGCAGTCCTGAGACTGTACATCTGTATGTAATACACATATAAAGCTAAGACTTTCCCTTAGCCTTGCTCTACCATAGTATTCTGTATAAGGAATAATAAAATAGATTGCACTAATCCATTTAATACCTGTGATGTATCAGATAAAGAATAAAATCCCCAGGAATATAAATACCACTTATTCTGCATGGGACCAGAGAATAAATCTGTTTATTTGTCCTTTGGGAAACATTAAACAAATTTAAATAAATACACTAGTCCAATCTTACTAAAGAAGTAACACTTAGATGCAAATTATTGACAGGTTTCCTTCTGTTCTCTAGATGACACATTCTTCTTCACTATGACAAACAACAATCTTTGCTGTCAGTGGACATCAGGAAGAGCTTTGTGAGTAAAACCATTAATAAAACCATGAACTTTTGTCTAACTTGTTGCTATACCCCTTAAAATTTTTTTGTGAAGGAGTTTTCAGGTACTGAGAGTAACCTTGTATCTGGCATGATGCAGCACAAATTAATTCTGTGTAGTAAAGGCTTCCTCCAACAAGGAGCATAGTGTTTTTTCTGCCCTTTCTTAGGAGCAACCTTGAGAGGATTGTATCTATTCAGCATATGTGAGAATGTAAATTAATAAAAGATTACCTGTTTCAAAATTTTTGGAAGCACTATTCCTAAAAATAGTGATTTCAATCTTTTCAATTGTTCCTTCTAAAAGTGGGGGAAATATTTGGAATTGGCCATGTGACAGCCTGGAATGCAGTTAAGCTGTGGAACACAAAGAAATCTTAGTAGATAGATTTTTTCCCCTTGTGTAAATTATGTGAAGGTTAAATGAAAAATATTTCTATTTTTGTACAGATTTATGGGTTTGATTAAGTACGAGGTGATGGAATTATGTTATTTTCCAGCATTCTTCCCCCTCTTTACTCCTTTATTAAATATTATTGTTTTGTTACAGAGGTTAAAAGAAAATGCTATGTCTGAGCTCCACATGCTGGGGTTTTTTTTAAGCAGATCACATAAAATATGCATGTTTTATAGATTAACTAATTTGGCTTTAATGCAGTTAGTAATACAGAAGTAATTTCTGTATATTAGAAAAGACTGTCCCAGAATAATTAATCTTATATCGGAATTGGAAGTGTTCTTTATTTTTTTCTTTCTTTATTCTTTTCAGCTAGAAAAATCAAAGATCCATTTTTTCCCATTGAAACAGGAAAAAAAGCAGTAGCTTTTTAGAGGCTTGGTTCATTTTGAATCAGTGGTGGGACTAGTTTGGGAGTTTTCTTTTGAATGAATCCTCTATTTTCCAAATTGAGATAAACCAAAGAAATATTAATTATTATATTCTGGTTTTAATAAAAGCAGGAAGTTTTATTTATTTTTGTTTTCTGTCCATTACCATCACCAGTTTAATGCCTGGGTGCCATGTGGGTTTCTTCCTACCCTGCATTGGTCTCACCTGCAGCAGTGGGCTCATATCTGTGTGCTGTGTAGGTTTGCTGAAGAATGAGGTAATTATGGACAATTCATAAGACAGAGATTTATCTGCATTTTTTCTGCCTTTTGTACCGTTGTAGTTTGAATAATTATCCCAGTCTCTGTTCTTAGGTACCTGATAAGAAAGCTGTGAGGCTGTTTTGGACTAAACCAGGATGGCTGCTCTCCCTCTAGGAGTTATTAGGACAATAACACCTATAATTTGGCTGTAGATACGCCTTGGATCCCTGTTAAATTGCCGCAGCAATCTCTGTGCTTCGCAGGTTCTGATTATACCCCAAGTGAGAAATCACAGAATTATAGAATGGCCTGGGTTGGAAAGGACCTTAAAGCTCCTCCCATTCCACGACCCTCCCACTATCCCATGGTGCTCCAAGCCCCATCCAACCTGGCCTTGGACACTGCCAGGGGTGGGGCAGCCACGGCTTCTCCGGTCACCCTGTGCCAGGGCCTGCCCACCCTTACAGGGAACAAGTTCTTCCTGGTATGTAACCTAAACCTACTCTCTTTGAGATTGAAGGCGTTTCTCACGTATCCTGTCACTAGGCGCTGTTGTAAATAGTCTTTGTCCATCTTTATTGTGCGCTCCCTTCAGGTACTGGAAAGCCACAGGTCTATTCCCAACGGGATCCTTTCCCAGTGCTCTTGGGTTAGGGGCTGGCCCACGTGGCACTGCTGGACCCTGCTCGCAGCAAGGTTTATTTGCTCTGAGTGAGTACTGGCTGTGGGCTTGGCCCTAGGGAAGGGGTAACTGGGAGCAGCACCACTTCTGTTTCTACCATTCTTACCAGCTCTCTAAGAACTACCCGAACCACTTTTTCTGGTTATTTAGCTTGTACGAACACGTTTGGTTCGACACTGTGCCGGTGTGTGTGCACAAGTCATGAAGCACACTCATGAAGAGTGTACACGTGTATTATCGTGGTTTAATTTTTCATCATTATGGATGATTGCAGAGTCTGAGACCCGATCTTCCCTTTCTATCTTGAGCCATGAACCTCGGCCAATCGAGGCACTGCAGGATAACGCAGGGCAGGAGCCCGGCCGTAGACAGTTTCGCCGAAATGTCTGAAAGGCCGACATTAATGCATATTTCTCCACTCTCAACGTGTGTTGTGCCAAAACCAACGCGGGCGAGTGTGAGGTTGGCAGTCACGCACGGGGCAGAGCGGCCGCAGCGGCGGGGCCGACTGGCCCGGGGAAGGCACAGCGGCCCAGCATGGGCCGCGCTCGAAGCTCTATTAGGGCTGCATTGCAGGGCCGCTCACCGCACGGCGCCGTGGCTTAGTTGGTTAAAGCGCCTGTCTAGTAAACAGGAGATCCTGGGTTCGAATCCCAGCGGTGCCTACGCCACGGAGGTGGCTTTTTCTATCCGCAGCGCTGTTTTACCGCCCCCTCGCGGGGACGGGCCGGAGCCGCCCCTGGCCGGGGATGTGGCTGAGGCTCCGCTGCGGCGGGGGGGAACAAATTCAGTGTGTGTGCGTGTGTGTGTGTGCATACAGACGTACACACAAACGTGTATAACAGTTGCAAAGTCAGGCTGTCTCCTATGTGCTTTAGGGGGGAGCTTTTTTCCAAATTTAAAGAGTATTTATTTAAACAAAGTCAGGAAAATGCCTATCACAATTTTTTCTTCTTATTGCCACATCTTCAATAGCCCCTAGGGTAAACAAAGCCATAATTGCCTTTTTTTTTCTTCCTCTTATGGCTGGAGTGCCTGCTGACTTGGCGTTTGCTGCTGAAGTTTTTATTGCCCATCAGCACTGAGACCTGCCTTTTGCCTCTTACCTGCTACTGTCACATCAAGTCTGGCTTTTCCAAGTGAAAGTTGCAATGACCACTCTGTGCTACCATATCATTAGTGACATAGCAGAGGGACAAAGGGTCTTCCTAGAAATTTTGAAAAATCAAAGGCCAGACCCTGCTCTATTAGGCTTGGGAATTAGGTCCAGTGAAAATATTCCAAATGTACGTCACTTTAAAGAAAGGCAGAATTCATCCCTAGACCTAAAGATAAAAAGCTTAGAATCCATTAATACAACTTTCAGCCTAGCAACCATATCCTCGGGTGCTTTTTTTTTGCACTCACACAGCAGTGATGGGAGTAAGTGGATGCACAGCCACATTTCAGGGTCAGATTTTCAGGATTCAGATCAGCACCCAAATCACAGTTGTCAGTAGCCTCAAATGTAATTGTAGTGGGTTGAATCTGAGTTGATAGACAGATTTTTAGACCAATAGCGCTTCTCGAAAATTTGCGTATTTAAGCCGCACAGAAAGGCGGGAGTTCCTCTTGTTCCACCCGCCGGAGGAAGGTGGGGAGGCCTCGGAGCCTCCGAGCCCCCGCCGGGCCGAGGCCTGGCCGGGCCGGGGCCTGGCCGGGCCGGGCCAAAGCCCCGGCCCCCTTCTCCTCTTCCTGATGCCGCAGCACGGACCCTGGGCCACTGGGGAAAGAGCCATGGACTGCTATGCTCAGCCGTGGGCTGCCAGACAGCCGGACTTGGCCATGGACTGCCAAACTCAGCCGCGGACTGCCAGACAGCCGGACCCGGCCATGGACTGCTGCGCAGCTGAGACCTTTCCAGAGCGGCTTCACCGGACCGGCGGGTTCTTTCACCTCCCCGCCCCCGCTCTCCACGTGGAGCCGGCGGGAGCCGGCAGGAGCCTCCCTTTTGCAGCCAGCACACTTCGAGCTGGACCACCATGCAGCCAGCAGCACAAAGGAGTGAGGTTTTCTTCATAAAGCTTGCATAAGACCATTTTTGAACATAGGAATTTCAGAGTCAGAAAGAGTGAGCCATGTGAGACAAAGCTGAAATGGCGGCGGAGAAAAAGGGGCGGTGCCGCGTTCCTCGCGCGGAGCTTAAAAATCCTTCTTGCATGCGGTGGTAAGAATCTGTAATATCTCAAACTGTTTGTCTCTGTAATCTATTTGAAGTATATGGGGGGGATGGAAGACTCATGTGTGGCCCTTGAAGTTTATGAAGAGAGAGTGCCTATGCCCAGATATACATAGAAGCAGTGAGAAGCTTTTTTTAAAGATTTGTAGCAGAAAAAGCCTTTGTGTTCAGGCCAAAGTGACCCATCCTTAAAAAGTTGATTACCCCATGTGATGGCCCATGTGTGGCAGTGTGAAAAAACTGATGTTTTTTTTCATAGAAGAGATATATTACACCACAGCAGATTGTTTCTTTCCGGGCGGATCTGTTGTTGGGGGGCAGTTATGAGAAACCATGTGCAGCAAGAAAAGGAAACCCTTTTTTCCTTAAGCATAAGAAAGAGACCTTTTTTTAAGAACTGTAACACTGACTAAAATCCTATGTTGTGTTATCTTTTGTGCTAGTTAAAAAAAAGAGAGTAAAGTGCTGAGAAGAGAGCAGGGGAGAAGAGGTGTGTGTGTTTTAATTTCTTGTTAAATCTTTTAACTTTTAATTCTGTTAGTAATAAACTTTTTTTTTCTTTCTTATTACTGCAACTGTTTAAGTGTGAACCTGTTTTTTTGCCTCGCAGCTATCTAGTTTTCCTCAATATTTTCTTATTGATACTTTAAATGCTTGACGCTCAGTTGTGTCAAACCACAACAGTAATGTATAAGGCTTAATGTCTAGGATGAACAATTTGGTTATAATGTTTACCTGCAGGGATCTTTCTTTGAGTAGCACTTACTGTAAAAATGCAGGCTAGATAGTATTTTATATGTCATGTATGTAATCCATAATTGCAAACTGTGATATATTTTTTAAAAATTGGAAGTATCTTGGGATTAACCTCCCATAGACTGACATCATATAAAAGAAAACAAGAACTAGACAACTGGAAAATGCAAATTAAGGAAGATTTGGGAGAGGAAGCTGCAGTGAATGCAGCCAATGAAACAAACAGGTTCTCAGCTTTTGCACAGGAAAGAGATTACTTAGGCATCCTTTACTTTGAATATTTGTACCTGCCTTTACTCTGCTAGTTTCCAGCTAGGTTCTGTTCTTTGTCTTGAAGATGAGAATCACCAGTGTTAAGGAGTTCTAGGCATTTGTAAGAAATTGTTAATGCTCTTTTTTGATTCATCAGCAGGAATGGCATGATAAGTCAGTCAAGATGGTACCGGAAGGGGCTTGTCATTTTCTGCTTTAACACAAGCATGCTAAAAAAAGCCTGAGAACTTGAACTTGACTCCCTTGAGGGAGATCTTGATAAATTAGAGAAATGAGAGAGATGGACAATCCCCAACCACGTGAAGTTTAACACAGGCAAGTGCTGGATTCTGCACCAGGGATGGGGCACCCCTGGCTGTGTGGATGGACTGGGCATGAGCAGCTGGAGAACAGCTGTGGGAACGGACCTGGGGACCCTGGTCAGTGGCCAGTTGGATCTGAGTCAGCAGAGCCCTGGCAGCCAGGAGGGACATCCCTGTCCGGAGGGCATCAGGCCCAGCATCACCAGCCACAGCATAAGAAAGACATTAATCCATTGGAGAAGTGTGCAAAGGTGGCCATAAGGACAGGGAAGGGTCTGGAGCAGAGGCCTTATGAGAAGCAGCTGAGGGTGTGTGGAGGTGCCTTCCCCTGAAATCCCAGGGGGAGGGACCCTGCAGGGTACGGGTCTGTCTCTGTCCCTGCTCCCATGTCATGTGTGCCCCATACCTGTTCCTGATTGGGTGGGTTTGTGTGCCCGGGGCCCGGATAAAGGAGCAGTGTCCCATGACTGGGTATGCCTGGGAACTCCACCCATGGCGGCTGGAGGAATAAAATAATCCCTGAACATCTACAGAAATATCGCTTCATCTTTCCTTCCAAGTCCATCGCTGTCTTACATATTGTTGTAAGGATTCCCTGCACTACAACAAATGCTGGCAAATGATCCCTGGAGAAGATAATTCGTGAGTAACTCTCGATATGTCTTCTTACTTTCGTTTTGATGTCCCATCTCTGAACGATGGAGGACTCATGGAAGGACTCATGGCTGTCCAAACCACAAAGAGACATTTACCTTAAACTAAAAAATGTTCTGGAACAGCAATATGTAGATTTTAGCTTAATTCAAGCTCAGAAAGAACTAAGACACTTTTTGGCATGGCTGTTTAAACACTTCTTCTATGTTTCTTGGGAGTTGATTCTTACCAAGGACTTTTGGAAGAATGTTTGGACACAGTTAATTTCTGAATCAAAAAATGTGCCGATGCAGGACTATTTCCGTGAATATTCCCTGATTGCAGAGACTGCTGAGCAATATCGGCTGTGTCCCGCTACTGTATCAGCAGCGAACACGCGGTCGAGCAGCACCCGCGTTGCAGCGGCTCCTCCGCCACCCCGGAGACCGCGCGGCCCCGGCCGAGAGCGCCGAGTGCATTGCGGGCAGCGGCGAGGGAGCTCCTGCGTGTGGGAGAGCCAGTGAGGCCAGGCACGGCGGGAGCAGAGCCGGCGGGGAGACCGGAGGCGGCGGGAGTGGAGCCAGGAGCAGCGCGGCGGCGCGGGCCCGGCGGTGTTCGCCCTGAGGCAGCGGCGAGGGCGGTGGCGGCCGAGGCACATCCCGGCGATGGCCGCCCCGCGCCGTGTGGCGAGCGACGGTCTGAGCCCCGCACCGAGAAAGGCAGCGGCGATTGTGGCAGTCGCTGTGGCCACCGTGGTGAGCCACGCCGAGCACAGCCAGAGGGGCGTGGGGGCGAGAAGGGAACCGCGCTAGCCCACGGCCACACAGCCGACAGCAGCAGCAGCAGCGGCAGTGCCGGCGGTTCAAAGCCGCGCACACGCGAACGCCTCACGGGGCACGGCCGTGCAGCCGCGCAAACGCCCGGACAGCGTGGAGCAGTCATGAGGAGCTCCAGAGGAGAAGCGAGCACGGCGCCAAACGGCGGTGCAGAGGGGGCCGAAGGCGGAGCAGCCGGCAGGGTCAGCGTGCACCAGCACGGCCAGACCGGACCCGCACGGCCCCACACGTGATCCCCAGGAGTCCAGACCCCGTGACAGGAACGCGCTGGCGGCCCCGGCCCCGGCAGTCCTGGATGTGACAGCTCCGACGCGAGAGCAAGCAAAGCTGAAAGCAAGAACAAAGGAATTCAGAAAAATGAAAAGGTTATCGCAGCTAGGGTTTTTGGAACTGTAAAGTGGTATAATGTAAAGAAAAATTATGGTTTCTTGTTGAAAAACGATACTGGAGAAAGTATTTCTCTCCATGAATCTGCTATTGTAAAAAATAACCCCAAAAGTGATGTTCCAAGCTTAGAAGAAGGAGAAACAGTAGAATGTGAAATTGTGCAGGGAAGGAAGGGCCCACAGGCCACCTGTGTTACAGGCCCTGGGGGTGTCCCTGTCAAAGCAGTAGATATGCTACACAATATGCCCATAATCCCTATCCTTTCCCCTATCCCACCTTCCCCTTTTATCCCATGTTCCTTTTCCCCCCATATATGCCCAGCCCAAATCTCCCTTTCTGGCTCCCCTCACAAAACCAGTCTTTTCCATTTGCCATGAATCCCTTTGCAATGCCAATGGGGGTGATGAAAAGGAGGGAGGGAAGAAATTAGCTGTCATTTTCTGAGATTCCAACAGGTACAAAAAGGCAAATCCCTTCCTCAGTTTCCATCTGAAGCGTGCTCAAGTCCTGTCTCCCTTCTGATGTTCCAAAGAAAATCTGTTTGGACATCTGGGGACTCAAGATAGTGGCTTCCTTTCCTTTGAAAATGTTTTGTTGTTTATCCAACTGTATTTTCCAATGTTCTTTATTTAATAAGAAAGGGTGAATTGTGGAGTTGCCTCTCCCTGGAATCCCGGGGGGAGGGACCCTGCAGGGTACGGGTCTGTCCCTGTCCCCATGTCATGTGTGCCCCATACCTGTTCCTGACTGGGTTGTGTTTGGGTGTGTCGGGGGGCCCGGGGAAGAGAGAGCTGGGTCCGATGACTGAGTCAGCCTGGAAACTCCACCCATGGCGGCTGGAGGAATAAAATAATCCCTGAACATCTACAGAAATATCGCTTCATCTTTCCTTTCAAGTCCATCGCTGTCTTATATATTGTTTTAAGGACTCTCTGCACTACAACAAGGGTGCTTGATATGTTCGGCCTGGAGAAAAGGACATTGAGGGGAGACCTCACTGAGCTCGTCAACATCCTCCCAAGGGGCAGCACAGAGGCAAGTACCAATCTCTGCTCTCTGATACCAGGGACACGACCAGATCAAACAGCATGAAGCTGAATCAGGAGAGGTTTAGGTTGGCTGTTAGGAAAACATTTCTCCCCCAATGGGTGGTCAGTCACTCGAACAGCCTTCCCAGGAAAGTGGTCACAGCTCCAAGCCTGTCATTGGTCAAGAAGTGTTTTGACAATCCTCTCAGGCACAGGGTGGGATTCTTGTGGTGTCTGTGCAGCGCCAAGAGTTGGAGTCAATGACCTTGATGGGCTCCTTCCAACTTGGCATATTCCATGATTCTATGAAAATGTTTGAGGAAGAAGGGCAAAATCAGAATCTGAATTGGTTCATGAGCACAGACCTCATTTGTCTGGATTTTGCAAAACTCTTTTTATACATTAGTCAGAAATATGGAGCCCCAGCTTCTGTAAAGTCCCACACCCTGAAATCCCCAGAATTCAAGGATGATCTGAATACTTACACAGAAAGTAATCCTGTAAGACAATATTTAAGCAAATTGAGGGAGTTAAGGCGTATTTTTTTGCCTAGATTCAAGGGTATCTAAAGACACCATACAGTTGCTTGTTTTGGCTCAACCTTGGACATTTTAAATATGTATTTATGAAATCCCTTCATCTGAGCACTGATCTTTTTCTGACTGCCTAGAGTGTGTGGCTGAAGGGCCTACTGGGCTGAGCAATTTGCTGTATTTCTTATTTAGCTATCAACACTAATAAGAAATGTGACACTCACTTCAGTGTGCCTGTTCTGATGACAATAACATCTAAGCGTGCTGTTATTTCCAAGATTTGTTACCAGTCTTTTTCTAGGAGGGGAAAAGGATCCTTTCAAATGGCAGTATGTCAACCTAAAAAGGTGTAAGTCCATCTGCTTTCTTCATTCACTTTTTCCAATGTTTTACATTACCTTTGTGCAAATTGCAAGTTGGAAGGGTAAGTGCTGTCTAATGAATGGCAAAATTCAATTGTCTTCAAAAAGGTTGGGTTTCTTGAGTATCCTGAAAAGGAAAATATGGGCAGATTTCAATTTGCAAATGGAAACAGTGACTATGGTTGTTGAACTTGGTCTTGATTTTGGCTGAGCACTACATCACTCACTTGTTTTCCTTGCCAAAGTAGGCAACTGTACAATTCAGTCAGCCCAGCCAACTTCAGTGAAAGTGAAACTATTCCCTGACAACTTTCCCCCTTCTCCTCCCCCCGGAATTAGGGCTTCAGGTGTCCTCCTTCTGTAACAGGTAATATTTAGTTCCTAAAACAGGAGTAGAGGGAAAAATCCAAGGAAAATAATCACCAATGGGTTGTGTAAAGTGCTTTAATACATATGATTAAAAAAACCTCTGTTAAATCATCAAAATACTAGTCATGCCAAAAAGATTCTGTATTATTTATCATTTGGGTTTCTACAAAGTTTTTTAAGGTAGTTTAAAACTGCTAAACAAATCACTAACTCTTAAGCTAAATGTGTATGTTGAGTGTATATGGGGAATTATTTTCTTTTGCATTTATATGTGGGATGAGATGAAGGCTGCTTAAATATAAAGTAGGATTGTAGTAACAAATTTGTGAATATTGTTTAAATTTCATTAAAGCTTATACGTGGTGTGCCAGGTAGCAGTCAGCAACAGCTGTCTTTGCATAAATATTTACTTTTTTATTTTTAATGGGAGCTGAATAAGCTTCCTTCTCCCACTCCTCACCCAAATGCTATGTCATCACATCCATATCCAGTGCAGTAAAGCTGTTGCACTCTCTATATAATGATATTATCAACTGCTCTAAAATACAGCATGTTGTGCTCATAGGTGCTCTGGCCCTTATGCTACTGGTATTTGCAAGGTTATATTTGAAAATCCATATATACTCAACTGTGATCTATTTCATTTCCAATGAGCAAGAGTGCCTGGTCAGAGTAGCCCTGTGCATCAAGAGACCTGTCCTTGCCCCTCAGCTGCCCTTTGGCTCTGCATACACTGCCCTTAACTTTTCATCTCTTTTGCAATCTGCAAAATTACAGTAATACCTACTGTTCTCACAGAGTTGCTGGGAGAGTTAATGAATGTAGTATGAAGCACTCTGAGCTTTCAGATAAAATCAATGTTATTAAATAATGTTTTTGTTTTTCTCCTCAGTGAGTTCAGGTCATGCTGGGACTAAGCCTTTTCAATAATGCTGGCAGTGTTAACAGATGCATTTAGACTGTTTCTGGGGAAAGGGGCCTGACTAACTTCATCCCATTGATGAGACAGAAATCCAATTTGCAAATAAAATTTTGGCATTATTAAGTAGGGGAGTTCATTGGAAATTCAGCATGTAGGACTAGTTTAGCCTTCTTGTTGAAGGTGCTTATTAACTGCTAAGATTGTTTTATGTTTATCCACAGAAATATATTACTACATGCTTTTACAGGCCAGTATTTTTCTGACAACATACTTCTCCTATTTTTATCTCTCAAAATATTGCAACATTTTAGATGCAGGTGTGTGATTATGATATCAATACAGGATTGATATTACCTGAGAAGGATTAAGTATTGTATGTCACTTATGATGAATATTTAAGAAACACTTTAGAATTTTTCTAATTGTGATGTTTGTTGATGCCAAATGTAAACCAAATGGCGCAGTCTGTAAGAAAGTAGGGTGAATACTGTAATTCTTATGACTGTTCCCATAATGACTGCCTCCTTCAAATGGAAGCTTAAAATGCTCTTCGTTATCTATTGTTGGTTCCAGCTCACCAGGAGGGCCCAGATGACTAAGCTGGCCAATGTGATGCCATCCAAAAGAAAGGCTGGAAAGATGATCCAGGTAACTCCAGGCCTGTCAGCCTGACCTTGGTGCACAGCAAGATTATGGAACAGGTCATCCTGAACACCATCACACAGCACCTACAGGATGGCCGGGGGATCAGACTCAACCAGCATGAATTTAGGAAAGGCCAGTCCTGCCTGACTAATCTGATCTTCTTTTATGACCAGGGGACTTACCAAATAGATGAGAGTAAGGCTGTGGATGTGTCTACTGAGACTTCAGCAAAGCTTTTGGTACTGTCTCTCACAGTACTCTCCTGGAGCACCTGGCAACTCATGTCTTGGACAGGTGCATCTTCACTTGGTAAAGAACTGGCTGATGGCCTGGCCAATGGAGTGGTGCTGAATGGATTTAATCCAGTTGGCATCTGGTCACTAATGGAGTCCTACAGTGCTGTTTAGTATCTTCACTGATGATCTGGAAGAGGGAATCGAGTGTACCCATGGATGACTCCAGTCTGGGTCAGAGTGCAGATCTGCTGCAGGGTAGGAAGGGTGCAGAGGGAGCTGGACAGGCTGGATTAATGGACTGAGACCACTGACATGAGGTTAAACAGGACCAAGTGCCGGGTCGTACATTTTGGCCACAGTAACCCTCTGCAGCTCCCAGCTGTGGAAAGAGTGGTTGGGATGCTGATTGACAGCAGCTGAACCTGATCCCAGGTGTGCCCAGGTGGGCAAGAAGGCCAATGGCACCTGGCCTGTATCAGTGGTAGTGTAGCCATCAGGACCAGGGCAGTGATTGTCCCTCTGTGCTGGGCAGTGGTGAGGCCACATTTTGAGTGCTGTGTCCACTTCTGGGCTCCTCAATTCCAGAATGACACTGAGGTCCTGGAGTGTGTCCAGAGAGAGAAAGGAAGTTGATTAGGGGTCTAGAGAGTAAGTCTGATGAGAAGTGGCTGAGAGAACTGAGGGAGCTGGGGAAGGCTCAGTCTTGAGCAAAGGAGGCCCAGGGGGTATTGAGTGAGAACTTAGGTGGATTGATGCTGCATTTGTCCCTACAGGGTGCCTTGTGGAGACTCTCAGGCAGCACTCTGCCAGCACCCACGTGTGCACTCAAGCTCACCCTTGCAGGCAGTCGTGAACAGCCGCTCACACACACAGTCTAAGCATGAACTGGAGATGAAGAGTGAGAGGGGCTCTCTGCACGCAATTTTGAGGCGTTCAGTGGCTACAACACCTGAAGGAGGCAGAGGCAAGAAGAACCCCAAACTGAAAGCCTGCGCCCATTTTATCCCTGAAACTCACCAAGGTGGGCAGAGCATCCAAAACCAATAGTCTGAGGGCTAGGGGGCAGAGGCAAGGTTGAATGACATAACAGTGGCCAATGGGAATAGGGTGGGGAGGGGGGAGAGGGCCAGTGACCAGCAGAGTCTAGGCAAAGGGAGAACTTTCTAGCACAATGTTGTAATGAGAGACCACTTCTAGGGCAACTTAGGGGGGTAAAGTGGACTAATCTGCCACAACAAGGGGGGACCTTGTCACTCTCTACCACTCACTGGAGGTTGTAATAAGGTGAGGTTTGGTCTCTCCTCACAGACAACCAGTGACAGGACAAGAGGACACAGTATTAAGCTGCACCAGGGAAGCTTAGGTTGGTCATGAGGACGAATTTTTTCACCTAAAGGATTCTTAAATATTGGAAGACATTGCCCAGGGAGGTGGTGGCTCTCTGAAGGTGTTCAAGGACCTACTGGACATGGCACACAGTGCCCTGGTCTGGTTGACAAGGTGATGTTTGGTCCAAAGTTTGATGCAATGATCTCAGAGGTCTCTTGCAACCTAACTGATTCTGTGATTCTTTGGATTTAACACCTGGTAAAGACAGGGAATCCTTTCAAGTTAAGTATGAAAAACGATAACCTTTTGTAAAAGAATTTTATAGGAGCTCACATATTACCCTGATCAATCTACATGATAGACACAAACCCCTAGAATTGTTAATCGTTCTCTGGTCTTTTTATCCACAGAGCACACAGTGTTCTACAGTTTTAGAGCTATAATGAATCTCTGAAATCATATTAAGGTGGAACTAAATAATAATTTAATTGCCAGTAGCAAGAATCCTGTTAAATTATTTGAGCAGGAAGAGCATATCCATCTGCCTTTGAAAGTTTGTGATAAAGTTATTGGTATAAGTTCTTCAGCAGTAATTGTTTGGGTAATCTCTGGATATAACACATAGGTAATTTAACCATGATTTTCTTGAATGGTTCCTAAATTGCACTGTGTTATCTTAATGATTGTGCATATTTTCCTTCATTTTCTAGCTTGTATGGGCAAGGACAAAATACACAAGATACAAATTCATGAAGAAGTTAGGAGGTTCTGGATTGTTCACACATAATCTGTGACCAAAGCCCCATGTCATAAAGTGCAGTCTCAAGTTCAGCAAAAAGATTTTCAACTTAGAAAAGCAGAGTTTTTATAATCAAATATGTTACCTTTATGTATTCAGTAGTTATTTATATAATGCCTGCCTTTGACTTGCTCTTGCATGGTTTAAATGCAAGACACTCATAATACATGCCAAAAGAACTTGGTCAGGTAACTCCAGCCTGAACCAGGTATACCAGTGCTCTGGCCAGAATCTGCTTATTGGTTTTCATGTGACACTGTCATGTGTTACGGTGAAGTCTTGTCTTGAATTAGTCTAACATTTTCCATCTGGAATAGAAAAGACCATAGTTCTAAGCTTTTATGAAAGTCTTACAAATTATCTTGGGATGTGTGGCGGGCTGTGAGCCCTTGGCACAAGAGCCCTCTGCACTCCCTTGGAGAAGAGAGACCTGAGCCCAAAAAGCTTTCCCCAGCGGTAAGCAACCTTTCTCGGGTCATGGGGAGAACGTGAACCATCCCCAGCATGCCTTGTTTATATATGGTAATAGCCTGTACCCAGTTGGCTACTTGGTTTCTACCCCACCCGCTGCCTTTCCCATAAAAAGCTCCTCTGTCAGTCCCTCAGCAGGGAGTGTTGTCCTTGGTCTTCCCTTCACCGGTGTTCCCTTCACTGGGACTGCGGGACAATAAAAGCTACCTCGGTAGACCGCCATAGGAGGATCCTGTCTCTCTGTCCCCGAGTTCACCTTGGGTGATTTCACAATGATCTGAATCACAAGAGCTGGAATCACTTGTAGCTGAGAAATCGCTACACTTGATGAAATCACTTTCTTCCTCGGAGAAGCCTGCCACCCCCCCTGGAAGAGGTGTTTATTGCAGGACCCTCTCTCTAGGAAGGTTGTGGCACACCAGTGCTGACCAGCATTGCTGACCCCTTGCGATAGGGAGGAATAAATAAAAGATCTTTTTAAGTATGTAATTGGAAGAGAAATTTTGTTCTAGCAGCTTCTCAGGATTTATCCTAATGGTGGCAAATTTATTGAGATGAGACAGAAGCAAGGAATCTGCATGCTTGTATATTTGAAAACAAGATATGTTTCCGCCTGTTGTCTAAGGGCAGCTGCATCGCTGGAAAATGTGTTCCAATAAGAATATTTATTTTTTCAATAGAAGACTAAACTGCTTCATACAGCCCTGGACTGAGCCAAATGACTTTTAAAGCCCAGAAATTAAATTTTGAAAGGTGTCAACTTAGATTCTAGCTTTGTTCCCACTTGCTGATGCTACAGGTTTTCTCTTTTGGTGTCTAACTGACATACTGTGTGAACACTTAATAAATAAATTGCACATAAGGTGGTGGAAAAAATTATATCTTCCTATACTTTCTTTGACTTAATCACAGCCTATGCAGTACCTCTAAGGATCAGTAGTGTAATAAATTTAAGTTGTCCTGGTAGGTATATTTTTAATAAGCTTTTACCCTAGATAGTTGCCAGAATGTGACCTATATCTGTTACTGATTAATAGCTGAATTAGGAGCACAAAATTAACCTGTTCCTGAGAACCAACTACTGGGATTCTATCAAGATGTTATAGAAGAATAGCATGTGAAATAATATATTAGCAGCTTAATATTTATATAAAAATATGAAGTGGTGAAATAGAAAGCCAGTATCTTGCAATTTAAAAATTCTCAAAGTACTAGAATTGCTCCAGAAGATCTTTAACTCCTGTGTTGTTATGATTAATAATTTTCTTAGGAATTTCAGAGCCAGCTTGCTCTGTGAAATTGTATCCAGAACTTACCACAATAACAGTTAAGTATTACTTAACATAAGAAAATATCTAGACTCAAATTGAAGAAGACTGACAGTGTGTCTGGCCCAGTGTTCTCGCTAATAAACATGGCCAACAGCACATATCTAGGGCAGAACATAAGCACAGGGCAAACAGGCAGCAATGTTTTGCCAGAATACCCCACCAGCCTCCAGGTGATTTCAGCTTAGGGTCTTGAACTTTCAAATACAGACCTGATCAAATCTAATTTTTCATTCCTCCATGTCTGTAAATAGGAAAAAGTGAAGTGACTCATGCAGGCAGATTTGCTTATTGGAGATATCTTTTATCAAAGTGGCAGTTGCCTAAAGAAGGGAAATATCAGAAGCTGCCAAATGTTTAGTGGCTGTTTATTGCAACACTGACTATAGGCTTAGGGGTAGATATCTCCAGTTTGCCTGGGAGCTGGCATTACTGCCTATACAATATTCACAAAGATTTGGATGAAAACATTTGATAAAAACATCAAGTGAAGCCACATTGCCTGTCAACCTCAGTTTGTAGGACTGCTTTTTTGTCTTTCCTGACATGCTCTGCTGTGATGTGTCATTCTTCAACAGGCACATTCAGCTACATGGTGTCATGACTGTACAATGTGATGTATGTATCGTGAAAGGATTTGCCACAGCGTCAGCTCTGAATTTTGGGGGAGAGGGAGGGGGACAACTGCTTGGGATACTACAGTCTGCATATTGGAAAACAAAGACATTTCCCAGTTATTCCTTTGCTGCTTGTAGAAAATACTGATATGGATGGCTTAATTTGTAAGTAATTTGCAGACCTTATACCTATTGCTTGTAGGCTTCTTTTAAGGTTTTCATTGTTCTCACAAAGTAAGCAATGCCATCAGAGTGTCTTTTTGTGAAGAAAGTCACTTGCCTCCATCACCTAGCAGAGAAGTCCCTGATTCATTTCGCTGTTGATATTTACAGCCTAGATGTTTACAGAGATAAAATTGGCCTGTGAACTTGGAGATAGATAAGGTAGATACCCCGTAGTGTCACTTAAAAGACAGAAAATGCAATAGAGGCCAGGAGGAGAGAGAGCAAGAGGACACTGAGGAATTTAGATTTTTCCTGTTTAGGGCCTGTGCTGCTCCATTCTCCAGGCAGCCCAGCTCATAAGTACACCAGATTAAAAGAAAGAGTTATTGGAAGTTTGACTGTATTTTGGTTCATAATGAAACACAAGTTTGTTCAAGCAGTGAGTGTAGCTGGGTAGTAAATTGCAAGTTGTGTGCCTTCCTGCAGCAAAATAGAATATTTGTCATCCAAAAGGCTGAAATCCATAGCCACAAAACATGGGGTTCTGTGGGACTGATGGGAGAAGTGAGGCAGTTTTGGAGGTGTTCTTTGACCTCTTTGAAAAATGTTTTTTCATTCGCTGTTCTTGGCTCATGTACAGAATTTTGCCTTGTACAGGTGTTTTCACTTTTTAAGTGTCTAGTTGCCTGTCTTGGCAATTTGTGTTTGTATTTTTTTAGATAGTAAAGCCATTAGAATTCAGTTCATTTTCAGTTTACCCTTCTTTTTCCAGTTTACCTTTTTTTCCAACATGGAGGTACTCTGTAAGGATTCAAATAACAAGCAGTCCCCTATACATGAAGTCCAGTGTACACAATTCATGTCACATAAGTTTTTACAGAGTACACCACTGTCATGTGCCAACTCATTGGCAGTAATGGCACAGACAGAAAGAGAACAAACAGGGGATAATTTGGTTGCTCACCTCTGGCAAGATGAAGAAAATATCTCTTCTCCTATGGGCCTGCATCTCAGCTGTGAAAAGACTGTCCAAGTATATCCGGCAGTTTAAAGAAGTGTCCCATGTTTGCCAGTACAGACCAGTCCCTGGTATTGGGAGCAAGTGCTCCCCTGTGCCAGAGAGAGGGGACACACCATGATGTAACCTGTGGCTTTTCCTGCATGATCACAGAGAGGACATGGGGAAGGGGCATGGAAACCTCGCCTCTGCCCTGGGAGTGCAGGTATGTGAGTTGAGAGGAGGAACAACCACTACAGGAGATTCTTCAAGGACAAAAGCAGCTCCAGTTTCCAGTGGGCAAGTCCTCAGACAGAAGGGCTGATGTTACTTCTGATCAATTGGCACTGAAGCACAGCTCCTTTGGGCATCTTGACCGTCAGTGCTGGGCTGGATGTTCAGAGAAGTTTCTTCCACACAGCCTTGCCCTGATGCCATGTGGAGTAAGCTCACACAGCGAGCTGGAATAGGAAATCCCAATTGCCCAGGGATCTTGAAAGTTACCACAAACTGGCCTGAAGCTGAAAATTTCAGAATATCATCATAAGAGGAGGAGAAGGTGACATGCTGAGGAGGCCCCACCACATAATCAGCTACCAGAAAAGGAAAAGTGATGCTCTCTCCTCACTGCTGCATCATAGAGATACACTGAAAATGGAAAGCTGCTGTATGGAGTCCTACGTGACAAGTCGCAAAAGCTCTTGAGGGACAAGGTGGATCAAGTCAGGTTGCAGAGCGGAAAGCCTCCAGGTGGCCTTGGATATCACTGAAGGAGAGAAATGGCCAACACTACCTCTATGCTAACTCGTGGGTGGTGGCAAATGCCCTGTGGGGGTGGCTGGACTGATAGGAAAAGATCAGTTGGGAGCACAGAGCAAAACCCATCAGGGCTGCTGAATTGTGGCAAGACATCACTGCCTGGGTAGAGAACATGGCTCTCAAAGTCCTTCATGGAGGGCTGCCAAAGACAGCAGCAGCAGACAGGTGGATTGGGCTGCCCAGATTAAAGTGTTTCAGGTGGATCTGGACTGGCAGCACAAGGCTGAGTTATTTCTGGCTTGATGGGCCCATGACACCTCGAGTCATCAGGGAAGAGGTTCAACCTCCAGATGGGTTTGTGATCAAGGGGTGGATTTAACCACGGACACCATCTCCCAGGTTACCCATGACTGTGGAACATGCACTGCAGTCAAGCAGGGCCAAATAGGCAAAGCCTCTGTGGTGTGGGGGACAATGGTGGAAATACAAATAAGGGGAGGCGTGGCAAATCAATGACACCATGCTCCTGCCAAACCTGCCAAGGCAAGCACTGTGTGCTGCCAATGGTGGAAACAACCACTGGATGGCTGGAGATTAATCCTTTGCCTCACGCCACTGCCTGCGGCACAATCCTGGGCCTTGAAAAACAAGTCCTGTGGTGACATGGCACCCCAGGAAGAATTGAGTCAGACAGTAGGACTCATTTCTGAGATAGACTCATGGACACCTTGGCCAAGAGCATGGGACTGAGTGGGTGTTTCATATTCCCTGTCATGGACCAAGCTCTGGGAAGGTTGAACGGTGCAATGGACTGTTAAAAACCACATTGAAAGCAATAGGTGGTGGGACTTTTAGACATTGGCATCTACATTTAGTGAAGGCTACCTGGTTAGTTTTCACTAGAGGCTCTTCATAGTGAAATGGAGCTGGCCCTGGTCAGCCAAAAGCTCCACGTACCATAGCAGGGGATGAAGCCCCTGTGGTGCATATGAGAAATGTGTTAGGGAAGGCAGTGTGGATTCATCTTGCCTCAGGCAAAGGCAAACCCATGTGTGGGATTGCTTTTGCTCAAGGACCTGGGTGCACTTGGTGGGTGATGCAGGGGGATGGGGAAATACAATGTGCACCTCGAGGGGATTTGATTTTTGGGTGAGAACAGTTTGTAATGTTGAATTGTATAATATTGGCTGCTGAATGACACTGTCACTGTGTGCCATTACCACCATGGACAGTGAGTATGAATTGCTGAGATAGCAGTCGTGTGTTGCAGTGCGGGGCTGGACGGTAATGTGCCGCAACCTTCCCAAAAGTGTCTCCAGGAGGAAGCCGCTCAGCAAGGCCACCACACTTGCACACATATCCACACACATACACACGTGGATAGCTCCAGGAATGGATCAACAGTAAAGAACCAAGGAAGGGTCTTGGTATGGGGTTCCATGGGAGAGGTTTAATGCAGCCACGCAAATGAAGGCGACCAAGGCGAAAGAAAGAGAACACACAAGGGTCCAGGGGGGCAGAGGGAGCGTCAGAGACCAATGATCTGAGGGCACAGGGGCGGTACACAGGCAGGACTAGGGAATGGGAGCCAATAGGGAGCTCTGAGGGAGTGGCGATGGGGCAAGAACCAATAGGGGAACCTGGAGTGGAGAACTTTCTAGAGTGCTAGAACTGCTGGAGTGGTTGTGGGAAGCTCTGTTTCACATACTGTAAGGGCCAGCATGCATGTTACCAATAAGGTAACAAGGGAGGGGGGGGCAACAGGCCAACCAGTGAAGCAGAACTGGGGTACATTAACATAATAAAGCATCCTGGGGGAAGTCTTTTCGGTCGCCCTAACCTGAGGAGGATCTCTGGACTTAGGGATGGTCCCACCAATGGACTCCCTTTGGTCTGTAGGCCCACTGGACCCCACAGTCATGAGCTCCTGCTGCAGCTTGCAACCATGAGACAGCCCATATTCTCCCCCTCCCTCTCCCCCTCTCTCTGTCCCAGTCTCCTCCCTCCCTCTCTCCCTCCCCCCTCCCACATATATGTATAAACATATACACCTACAAACACACAGACGTATATAGTTGGAAGGTATAGCATGTGGCCATGATGTAGATGCTGTAGACAATGTCCTGATTCCTGCCAGGAGGGCGTAACTTTTTCAGCAGCCAGGAGAGGCACAGCCAGGATCCTGGGGTTATCCAATACCACCTCACACCATGCGCAGTGGTGGTGTGTCTTTCTGGTTTTCTGGAGTGTGTGGTTGGGTGGTACAAGGTTCTGCGTGGTAAGTTATTACACATGAATAGTTCATCTGTTTTGTACATGCTCTTATTGGTATTCTTGTTGTTACTGTTCATTTTCTTATTTCATTGCTCTTTCTAGTAAATAGTTCTTATTGAGCTTTACATTTCTGTGTTTCCAATTCTCCTCTCTGTCTCAATGCAGGGGAAGGGAGAAGTGAGCGAGTGGCATGTGGTCTGGGGTGTTTCACTGGGAACACTAAATTAGAGAATATAATTCCTAAACAATAACATAGGGCCTCCTCCTTTTAGCATTCCTTTTAGCCAAAGAACCTTTCAATCCTCAAATGAGTTTAAATTTAGCATATTTTGAAGGCATTAATTAATGGCTATGGTCTCTCTGCAGTCTCTGTACATCTCTTTCATTATGATAAAGGTAGAGAGGTGCAGATGGACTTCTGGAACCTAGAGCACCATTCTTATCATTTTAGGGCTTTTTTCTAATCCTGGAGATGTGAGATTGCACAGATTGCATGGGCGTACATGTGCTGCTAGAGTGGTTGTGGGAACCTCCGTTTCACATCCTGTAAGGGCCAGCATGCATGTTACCACGCATTCAGCAACCATCGCAAAGCCAGCAGCTTCTCTCTGTTTTATGTCATTTGAAACATGACGATGGAGGGAGGCATCTGTCTTTTTTTTGCAACAGGACTTTTCTTTTTTTCAAAAAACTGTAGTAAAGTTATGATTAAGGTTTAAATATACAAGGTTATTTTAAATATTATTTGGAGAGGTAATCAAGCAGTGACCTCACTTGACATTGACAGCAAAGCTCCCACTGACTGTGCTGTAGTGAGGTTTTCATTCAATAAAAAGGCAATAAAAAATCTAATTCATAATGAAGGAAGGAAAAGATGAATCGATTCAAACTGTGTGGGTAGATTCTTTCCTATGCTGTTAACTGTGCAGTGTCATCAAAACAACAAGGTCTGTCCTTATCTCCTGTAGTATTTATGGTTATTCTTTATTTACAAATGACTAAACACAATTAGCCCTTAAATTAGCTGTTTGTTGTCTGTGGAAACTATTGAGTGATGACTTTTTCTGAAAAAAACCTTGTTAATATTTTAACATGAGAAATACTTTGAAATTGTCTGAATTACAGCTTTTTTAAAATGATGTAAGGGTTGATTTGGTATTGTTTGTAGATGTTTTCTAAATAAATGTGGTTTTTAGTATGTATACTATATACATCAGAAATCTTTCTCTCTTTTTGTCCAGCAACAAAAACTAAAAAATAGTTTAAAATATCATAATAGTTATAACTGTCATAAGAGCAAATAATATGACTATTGATCTGTATTATTTCATCTGACATATCTTGCTGAATGAACATGCTAGATGGTCACAGCTCAGAAATAATTTATTACAGTGTCCCCAATTACTATGAGTATGGCTTAGTATTTGAAAAAAAATTGCTGATATAAACTATTCAATTAACTCTGTATGTTTATTTCTGCTTATTATACTGTGTATAGTGCTTCTCTATTAAATACTTACTGTCAGTAACAAAAATTGTCAAATAATAAGCTAACTCAGTTCTGTTTGGCCAGCTCCGAGTGGCTATTTTTTTCAGTACTAGACTTAATTTTTTTTTTAATTAACATTTTAATTTGCATGTCATTTTCAGGCAGAACAGAGTTTTACTCATTTTTTTTCCTTCTTATGGGTTATGCTCTTAATGTGCTTCTTGAGGTAATTTGAGTTATCTTTTCCTATCTATACTGCCTAAGTTCTAAAGTTTGCTTTTTTGTATTCTGTGATAGAATGTCCTTTAAAGTGCAAGAGCTTGATGTTCTTAACCATCATGACTGCACACATGTGAGGAAAATTGGGATTATGCAGACTACCCAGATATGATTATCACATGACATCTTTTTCTTTTGCCTCAGAAAATGTATCCAAGGTATTTCTAGAAAATTACTTAAATGAAACTTCAGTATGTAAGGTTTGCATATTGAATGAAAAAAAATCCCTCAAGACTTTTACTTCTCAACTCTAACCATCAGAAAAGATATGCAGGTCTCTGGTCTACAGTTCTTTGATTACCCAGAAAACTAAAGTGTTGGGTGAATAGCTAACTTGGGACACCTGATCAAAATGAGTAAACTGGCTTGGTTGCCATGGCTAGAACCTGCCACCCTTCTAAGAACAGGGTGAATTTCATGTGCTCCTTAATATTGTTTCCCATAAGGTCAATTGTGATTTCTTCTGGTATTCTCTCTGGCTGTGGTCTGTGGAAACAAAACCTGGAAGGGAGAATTAATGAATTGGTAGTTGCAAACACAAATTTGGAATTATTAGAGCCCAAGGCTGTTATGAGATAGCACATCTCTCAGAAAAGGTGGTAGTAAGATCCCTAACACTGTTGCTTAGATATTGTGGCCCAAATTCAGTGTCACATGCCTAGAAATAAGAGAAGGATTTAGTCAATTCTTTTGATCCTGTCTTGTTGAATCTCTGACTTAATAGTTTCCAAATGTTTTTACATAAATTGATTATGCAGCTGCTGCTGGTTTCTGTATTTCAGGAGCTCTAAATCTGGGGCCCCTCAGGAGAGCACAAAAATAGATAGGGGCTGCCTTGGCACTATTGGTTTTAGGCCTGCCTAACAGTGATCATAGCTTATGTGGCTGCAGAGCTCTTGGTACTGCACTGTACTGAAATTGATCCACATATTTGCTCTGCATCTGCTCTTCCCTGTGAAGAACTTCAGTAATGACCTTGGGAGTGAAAATTGCATGTAAGGAGGAAGAGCATACTTTATGCAGTAAATACAAATATTTCTGAAACAAAGTTCCAGTGTGGGAATATTAAGATGGTGAATGCTTGCACATCAAGATTTACATATCACTGATGGGTTTTGTGTTAACTTTTTGTGTCCTTGACTCTAGATAGAGCTTTGCAGAAATCTTACTGAGCCCTTCTGTGCTGGGATGCGTCAAGTAAATTACCAGCAAAAACGAGACTAGTGCCTAACTAGTCTCAACTAAATGTGGACACTACAATGAATATTTGTAATTGTTTCCAATTACAATTCCAATGAGATTATTGTACTTTCAGTAGATGTATAAACACTGGATGAAATATTTAAAATTGCCTGACAGTTAAATATTTGCTAGTGTGTCTTGCTTTTGAGAAGTAGGAAGCCTTTGTGATTCTTCCTTCTTTGTCACTGTAATCAATGGACACTGCTTTGCCATTAAGTTCAGCAAATGTAGGATTGAGAACAAATTAACTCATCACTATACACTAGTTGTTTGCAATAGGGGAGGCAAGAAGAATTTGTGATTGCTGCACCTGTGGCTGTGGAAATGGATCAATGCCATGTTGTCTAATAAAACAATGGTATTACATATTATCTCTTTGAATCACTGCCTTTGTTAAAGGTAGTACAATGCCATTTTTATGGATATAACTACTACTATTATTTCACAGAGCAGAAGAGCATGGAATAAGCAAGATAAAAAAATAAGAATTGTTGTAATTACTGTCATTTATGAAAGCTGGCAAATAACTATAGTAAAGGAATATTTTAGAAGGAATAGGTTTTCCTAAGTTACATGACAATTATATATGAGCTGCCATTTTTCTGGTACTCAACAACATAAATGCATACACATATTTTTGTTCATTTGTTCCAAGAGTATCTGTGAATAATGATAGATTCATAAAAGCTAATTACAGTTAACTTCCAGAACAACTGGTTGAGTGAGATAGTAACTGAAAAATACATAAACATCTTAAAAGTCTATAAGCGAGTCTGACAACTTGAATACAAATTTAAGTGAATACAAATTAATAAACAAATACTTGGGTATTTTATTCAAATATATTTTAAAACTGGCTTAATCTTTACAGCTCCTCCTCTGATATGGACAAACTAAATATTATGCTGCCATGGGAAAAAATGCTCTGATGAGGGGTATTTGAACCACGATCGCTGCAGATGTATACACCAATCTGGGGTTCAAGGGATTTTCTGTGCTATGTATACTGCATTACCATGGAGTCCTCTCAAATCTGTACAAGATCAAAGAACTTTTCTGTTAGCTACTTTTAGTTTAGAATATGTGACCCCACTGTTTCTATCAGTTTGATTGCTTTCTGTTTAAAAGAAAACATGTAAAATATAAATATAGAGCAACATATGGAACAATGTATGTATAAATTGTTTTTTATTATAGTTGCCTGCTGCAGGATTCTCCTCTATGCCCTCTGGAGTGTGATTGGTTCTGAGATTTCCCAGAGTGAGAACTCTGTACAGAAATTATTTATTTAGAAAAGTTATAGTTACCTTCATGTAATTCTGATTTTAAGTAGGTACTATTTTGCAACATTCCTGTTCATTTGCCACTACAGGCACTGGTGGATACTACCCTAAGTGGTTTTACTGCAGTTTTCTTCAATTTTATTTTCTAATTTTTATTAGAATAATATTTTCATTAATTTAGTTGGCTTCTTTATCTGGCACCTTTATCTTCAACTGAGAAAACAACTGCAATGTTTTGACAGCCACATGGATATTCTGGGAGGGGATGCCCACTTGGGGAGCGATGCATGCAGCTGTGCTACTGCTGCCCTCAAGGATAAAAAACTGAATGTCAGCTCAGGGGAGCACCATTGATCCTGTGTGAGAGGTTGATGTGTATGAAGGAGGATCTCAGATGACTCAAACTTCAAAAACATGGAAGCGCAAAGGGCAGAAATTTTCTCAGTTTTGTCTTTCAGATTTTGACAAGTATCTTACTGCTCAGGCATCGCGATTATACATGATGTTATATCGTAACAATATGTATAGTTAAAGACTTGTGAAAACAAGTACCAGTGCTCTCTTAAAACAGTTGGGATCCTCTAAATCACTGATTATCCTTATAGTCACTGTCTATTCCATTTTTTTCTTTCTTCTTTCTAGGCATACTTACAGCCTATGTGTGTATGAATCCCCAGGGCTGTTCACTCAGTCTTCAGTTGTTGAAATGGTATTTCCTTCTCATTCTTCAACCCATTTACCACAGGCTCTTTTATTTTCATGCTTTGGATAGAACATACAACTACGATCTACAGCTCTGCTGCAGAGACTGTGTCTTAGTAAAAGGGTATATTGGATTACAGGGTTTTCTTTATGTGTAGGAAAATCTGACTTTGCATGGTTTATAAACTCCATTGATGTCTTAGTTTGAAAAGACAGATGTCTGTTAAGGAAGACAGGAGCCTCCCTTGGAATGAAGGATGCAACCTCCTTCTCTCTGAA
>JACBWW010000066.1:2483202-2505251 GCA_020086605.1 Lanius collurio | reverse complement strand
AGCCCCAGATGGGCTCCTCCCCTCCGTGGCCAGTTCTTTTGTTTCTCCCAAGTACCCAGCCGTTTGTTCTCTTGGTAACATAGTATGGTAGAAAATTCCTCAGGAGAAAAAAGGGAACTCCCCAAACCCCAACAATTGAAGATTGCAGCAGCTTTGATTATTGTACAAATCTCTGACAGTAGTTTTGTTCCATCATTTATGTTTATCCTTTTTTTTTTTTTTCTCTGTAATGTGGACTGAATTAGCATGCTCATTTGTGAAAACATTACTGGGTTTTATATTGATCAGATTTCACTTGCATGCTTCAGACAGATTTTACTTTTTTAGAAATTTTGTACAATGTGCAAGAATAAAACCAGCCTGAGCAGCATGGAACAGAGATTAAAACATTACACCTTCAGGGCAGGTATAATTTCCTTCCCCTAGCTGTAAGTCTACCATCCTTGATGACATGCTACCAGTTTTTTACCATTTTAGCTGTTACTGTCAATACTTGGCAGAATCAATGAGGATCCAGAAAGACAGTTTATCCAGTGTGACAAACCAAAGAGAGCAGAGCATTTTGTGTCATGGAAATCCACATTACAACTTGGTAGTGATGGACTTGACATGTTCTATGTCCTTTTCTGGGTAGGTAGGTGTTGACTCACAGCCTGTGTAAAGATCTGACATCCACACTTGAGCACAGGTTGCCATTTCTCCTTTCCTAGTGCTTTAAACTTGTTTTGTGTTGTAGTGAAATTAGCTGAACAGATTATTGTCTTGATGCGCCAATACATTGTCATTGTTATGTCCTTTTTAATACAATACTAAGAGTCTGGCTGTGAAAAGTAGGTAGATTTTTTAGGTGAGCTCGTGTTCATTTATAGCCTTTTTCACTCTTTCTGTGGAACAGCTTCAATGAGGCACATTTCAAATTCTTGCTGTGTTATCAGTCTACTCATGTTAAGAAGAGCTTTGGGAAATAAGCTGTAATTTGCTGTTTCATGAACCCAAAAATCACTGTACTATGAATATGTATTGAAAACATCAAGAAGAAAATTTATAAGAATTGTCAGTAATAATGATTTTAGTTGATTCCAAGGATACTCTCATACTGTAAAATCATTAGGACTTTTAAGACTATGTGGGGTATTGCAGTGGATAAGAAGTGCAACGCTTCACACAGAATAGGTTTAAGATAAATTTATACTTAAAAACATACCATTGGAACTTTAAAAATATAACTACAGTAGACAAATAAAGGAAACAGCCATAAATCAGTCTTAGTGACAACCCCTAAGACAGGTGAAACACAAATGCATTTTCTAGGACCAAATAAAACCTTTAAGGAAATATCTGGGGCAAATTTTAATGAAGAGTAGCCAGAGGCACTAAGTTTTAGTTATTGGTAACATGGGCAGTAGGAAATTAAAAAAAAATTAAATTGTCAATGAAACAGGAGAAGCCTGGTTATCCTTACCCTCTATTGTCCCTTTCCTGCTAAACTGGTAATTGGATGCAAGTAAAATGGTAGTCTATAATAAGTATACTGCATAGTATAGACTTTAACTATTACTCAGTTTACAGTGGAATTGCTGCAGTGCATGGAGTCTGGTTCAGAACTGTACTGTCAGTATTGCTGTGATTTTTAACCCAGTGCTTTTTGGTGAAACAGCAGAGCACCAGCTCTGAGTTACTTGTTGCACCATTCCTCAGACATCGACTTGCTGAATGGCATGCTCTGGCTAACTTACAAGTCTTTGCACAAGTTTCCCAGTCATAAGAACGAATGGAAGACAGCTCTAAAAATTATTAGTGTTCACAAGTAATGGGTAACATTAAACCAGAGAGCATTTTCTGGGCTGGTAGTGGGAACACTACAGGGTGTGTGACAGGGGAGCTACTCTGCAGCCTCGGCATCTGCACTGCAGTGGTTAACAGCCCTTCTCCACAGTACAAGAACCAGTCACTGAACTGACTTGAAGGTTTCTGTTCAGTCGTAATGATATGTTTTGCTTTTCACTGCATGCTCCATTTTAGATAAGCCTGATTGTATGTAACACTTTAATTAATTTCTATTTTTTTTTCTTTCTTTAAAACGGAATTGGAGGCTGGAAGCACATTGCTGAGCAACCTCAAGAGGCTATTTTCATCTGCTCTGATAACAATATGCATTCTGAGCAAAGACATTTGTTCTCTCCCTAGGAGATAGCTTTAATGCGCATTCACTGTGTTCATTCTGTGACTTAGAGGAGCTTTCATGCTTCTAATTCCAATCTGTTTGATCTCCTACTTAAATTCTAAAATAAGTCTAGTAATTTATGCAGCTGGTATATCTTGACTAAGAACATATTGATAGTTTATTCCATTTCCTTCTGCAGAAAAGAAGTAAAGTAAAAAAGTAATAAAGACAGCCTCAGGCCTGTTACTCCTCTGAAATTCTGTAGGTGAAGGGGAACCTGAAAACACATTAATTCACCTGAAATGCAATTCAGCCTTATTTTGATACTGCTCTTCTATCATTTACAAGCAGAGACTTGAGTTACTTTAGCCCTAATTTACCAAACATTTTGTATGTCAAGGAGAATAGTAAATTCTTCGAGACTCCACCTACCAGAGAGAGTAAGCCCCTAATATAAACACAAAATGATTTATCATAAACTAAATTAAATCATCCAAACTCATCTCATCAGTAGATATGAAGGAATAGGCAGAAGAGAGAAATCAGTTTAGCAGCTTAGTAGATATGGGGTCTCACTGTTGTCTTACAATGCTTTTTTATTATGTGGATAATAAAACCCAGCATCACTGCAGTTTAAATCAATCCAGATACAGTTATTAAAAGAGAAAGTCACCAGGGAGGTAGGAGATGTGGTGTAATGTTGAAATAGCCTTTCACTGTGGCATCAAAAAGTGAAATAAATGTGTAGGAACTCACTGTCCTTCTATAAACTGCAGAATCTCTGCACTGTGCAGTGGGACTGGGAAGGCACACAGAAGGTTCCAGTGTGCTGCAGGGAACGAGTGTGTGTGTTAGCCTGCCTCCTGAAACAGTTGATACAACTGCTGATAAAGCAGCAACTTGAGGTTATACTTTAACAACTGAATCACACTGAAAACAGCTAAAGCCAAAAAGGAGAGAGAAATAAAACAGTGCTGGTTGTGGCCTGGCTTTTTCCTTCAGGTGTCTGGAATGACTTGCTGTTCAGCGGAGCTTATTGATAAAGTGCAGCTTAAAATTTTGTTAAGAAGCCCTGTGTTGTGGTTTGACCTGGAAGTGGTTTTTTGCAACGCAGTCCTTCTGGTTCTGATCAGAACCAATCAATTGTCTGGCTTGATTATTGGCAACTTTTAAGCCACTTAGAAGTTTGAGACGCCTCTGTGGAATCACATTTTAAGATAGCCAGAGGGCAGGAAATCTCTTTCTGACTTCCGGCCATCAAATAAGCGACTTGGGCCCCCTGCGGCCCTCAGGGCCGGGCCCTGCTCAGCCTGGCCCTAACGGGAGGCAGCCGCCCCCTCCTTGGCCCTGTTCCATCCGCAGCCAGTGCGGGCTGGCTCCCCCGGCTGCACTTCATGCAGGCAGCTGGACAGCGTAGCTGGCTTCTCTACCTCTGCAGCCTGAGCTCCAGCCTCATGTGACCATCACTGATAAGCGATTCCAGCTGCAAGCCCGGGTGAGATTAACCCTGTTAGTGCTATTAAGATTTCTCCAGAGCAGATGGGCCTGAAAATGCTGATCCTCTCCCAGAGACAAAGGTGAAAGGACATAAAGAGACACCCTAAGGTATAAGTCAGTAAAGACGGAAGGGCTGAAACCCTGAGAGAAAAGAAAGAGGAGATGCTTCAAACCTGGAAGCTGAAATTCTGTTGCAGAAACCCTTTGGGGATGAACTGGACTATTGGAGTCCCTGCTGTAATTTCATAGAGCATCAGAGTGGGGTAGAGCAATTGGGAGCTAAGGGGCCTCTGCATTTTCTTTTTATTCTTTTGGCTCCAGAGTGTTTGGACTCAGTTTTACCTTCACCTGGAGGGGTGTGCAATACACCTGATGTTGATTCTGCCCAGTGGGTGGGGGGCACGGTCCCACCGTCTGATATGAACTGACATTTGGAATCTTTGGCTGCCCAGTGGGTGGGGGACATGGTCCCACCCTCTGATGTGGACTGATCCACTGATTGAACTGACTGTACAAAGGAACCAAGAGGGGTCAGTGCGAAGATGACCCCAGTTCCTAGAGATGAAGATTGCTCCTAGAGATGAGTGAAGAAGACCTTGCTCCTGAACGGCTCAGCCTTAAACTGACACCCCAAGTTAGCTCAAATTGAAACCCTCGAAAAGCAGCTGTGGGAAAAGCGGTGATTCGAGGTTCGGGACTTTTTCACTGCAAGCAGAAACCTCCCAGGCAGCTGTTTTGCTGTGATATTGAACCCATAAGAGAGTTGTCTCAAGTGGGAATGTCTGCATAAGGTCAGCAAGGAAGACTCAGAGACTCCTATCTCTTTATGTGAACTGAAAAGATTATAGAAGTGGTAAACTGACTAAAATCTCAAGGGTTGTTTCTATGTTATCAGTGTAAAAAAGAAAAGTGGGGGGAAGAGAAGTGTTCTGAGGGTTTAGTCTGATTCCAACTTCTGTTTCCTTCTTTTAAGTCTGTTAATAAACTTCTTACAGTCTTTTAAGTTTGTGCCTGCTTTGCTTTCCCCTAATTCTTATCTCACAGAAGTAAGAGATGATTTAGACAAAACCACTACATCCTGATAAACTTCCTCCAATTATTTCTGTAAGTATTTAAAATGCAGACAATTCGAATCCTCTTCTGTAATTATGCTGCATGTTTCAAGAATCTGATCTCAATAACAGAATTAAACAAAAACGAGACATAATTTACTTAATGGAGCAGGTTGTCTGGACCTTCAGTTTTGTTAAGAGAGCTAAGTTACAGGTATAAAAAAACTAATATGCAAATAATGATGCCTTGATAGTAGTTACAAAGATAACTGAACCCTTTCAAGAGAGAATAATTTTATTTGGTTTTTCAAGCAATTACCCTAATGTAATTGCTGGTCATAATCTGGTCTGCTTGATACAAACTCAGGATTTCATTGAACGTTCAGAGTACCTTAGAGGAGTATCGCAGCTTTGCACTCTCTTTGGAAAAATGCCTGTACATTGGTGATATTCTTACAGTATTTCTCCATCAAACAATTAGGATTTGCCTTCCTGTGATACCAAATTGCTCTTATTTATTCCCATCACAATTCATAAAATGAATGTGAATTACAACAGGGTTTTTTTCAGCTCTACACAGAATTAATGAATAACAAATTCCTAAAGAAGAGGAAGGAAAATAGATCACTGTGAAGTTTAGTAATGATTTATAATGGATCAAGGCAAGAATATTGTTAAAGTTGGTGCAACAAAGTATTCTTGAGAATTTTTTTCTCTTTCAGGGAGGGTGTAGTTGTCACTAAATGAAAACCTAATTAAATGCTTCTCTTTAATGCCAGCTGTCAAAAGAGAACAATGGTGATAAAGGATCGCAGTCTTGCTGATCTGCACAAATCTGTAAATGCATTGAAACTGATATATGCTGAAAAAGAGATAAATGCATATAAATTACTCACGGAACTGGTAAAATTATGGTCTTTGAAGAAATCTCAACCAAATTAATCCATAGAGATGTTTGTAAAAGAAACAAGCTTTTACTAGTTACAAATACTAGATACAGGGGGAACTGATGTGAATAATGTAATAAAATTACATGTAATCAGAGTAAATCAGGTATTACACACATGGACAGGATAAAGTTTTAAGTTATTTTAATGATTTTAGTACTAATACTGATAGAACCCGTTATCTTTGTCAATATTTGTGTATCATTCTCTGTCTTCATCTTTCTACAGCGTATTTTAAAAAATTGTACTATTTTTTGATTACACTCAGTAAAACCTTATCAAAACTTTATTTTGGTGGTGTTACATGACTTTTTTGTGATCCAGTTCTATCAAAAGCATTAAAATGAACATACCTATAGCTCCAGCATATATAATGGATGATGTCTACAAAGGAGATTTCTAGAGCCATCATATGTTTTAAAATGGGATATGAAAGCTTGATATTTGGCCTGAGCAATGATTTAGTTTGCTGCAACTTTTTAAAAATTATTTAAAAATAATCTGCAGATCACCCTGAAGTAGAATACCTAGGATGGGTTCTGCTGGTTATGTTTTCAGGGTGGATGTTATGATGTGATAATTAATTCTCCTAGGCCAGCAGATGCTGGAGCATACACATATGTACCTTCACATATAATTTTCTAATATATACATATATTTATGTGAACACCAAAGTGTGTCACTGAAAATCAAGTCTCAAAATTTTAAATTAGTCCTACATGAATGTTGAAGCATAACTCTAAACTGAGTGGATTTTATCTTAACAAGAAGTTAGTGGCATGGACAGAATCTGTTAAAAAAGAATTTGCATTCATCATTTTGCTTTCAATCTTATACAGTCTACTGTTTTGGTGAGATGCAAGAGTATTGTTTAATGAAAATGAGAGATGTAGAATGTAGAGGTGATTAGATACATTTTTTGAATTACAATTATAGACTCACAGAGGAAAAATTCTTTTATGAAACATTTTGTAATTGCTCTTACAGACCCATAATTTGAGGATTACAGATCAAAAGTTCAGATGAAATGATTTTACAATCCATTAAAGGTTTAAGAATTGTCTAGTTAGATTAGGAAGAATTTAGTTGTGAAAAAATGTTGTGTGATTTATTATGCTATTTAAAATGGCAAGACACATGGGAAATAGGCTGTATCTGCAGAACAGGCAGGTCACCACTGTGCTGAATGTGGGACCTTCTTACCTACAGGTAAATTTTGTACTGACCCACTTATTATTTCTGCATCTTTAGCACAGTAGAAGTATTCATTATGACATCCATTTCTCTCATCCTAGGTACATCTGACATGATACTATTGATTCTCAGGCCAATCATCCATTAGGCATTCATTAAGAGCCAGAGTGATAGGAAAATGTGAATTACAATTATAATAATTCCAACAAAGGAATTGATAAGGAAATGATAAGGCTCAGGTCTGTAGCTCAGCGAGGGTAAGGATCTCCTCAACCCCTTATGTATTACTATAGCCATACTATATTGTTGAAATAAAAAGGCCTAAAGCAATATCTCTGTGTGCTGCAAGGTATCCTTTGGTGAACTGTGGTGTTTCCAAGCATTCAGTAAACCCTTTTGTTTCACTACTCTGCCAGACTTTCTCACTATCAAGTAAGAATCAGCAAAAGGGAACCTGGACCTTTCCTTTCTACATCCAGTGTGATCAGCTTCCTGTAGATGCTCCAGAAAGCAACTGTCATCACCATTGCCCTTAAGTAGCTTCAGCCTGGCCTGGTATTTTCTTAAATATTCCTGCCCTTTCTTTCTTATTTGGTGTTTCCTTTCCCATAGTATAATTTGGTCTATTTTTCCATTTTCCTGGCTGAATTGACTCTGAAACTTTCTGCTAATTTTAAACAAGATATGGTTCCATAAGCATAACAGTGTGCGATGGTTTTATTGTAGACATGTTTGAAAGTATTTGTTTAACTGAGCTATGTGTTTAATATTACATGCATGAACTTTCGGGCAAATGACAATCACAGTTTAATTAATATTTTTAAATTGCATATCATCCCATGCAAATTAGGTGTGCTTTCCTCATTATTTTTAACCAAACTGGCATTTAGAATTGCATAGCTCTTTTCTTTGATGGGCCACACATAACTAACAAATATCTGAAATATCTGTCTGAATATGCACTTGGGTGTGCATCAAATGGGCCTGTGGTATGAGAGGCCTCACAATGTAAACAGTTATATGTCATGGGCTCAAGAAACCTAGCTGCCCCCACAGCCACACAGCTTATGAGCATTCTTGGATGTACTATTTAATCTGGTTTTGGGCAGTACCTGATCTAAACCTGATAACCCAAACTAGCAGACTTTCACTGTAGTATAGAAATTGTAATTTACATTGTTGCATCTCTTTAGTGAGAATCCTAACTCATGCTGCTAAAAGGTCAGCAAATGCCTCACCTTTACCTCAGCATTCCAGTTCCTCACACTGCTGTTCTTTGCTTTTCTTATTCTTCCTCCAGAATGCTGCCCATTCATATCATCACTCCACCAGGTCCAGTCAGAGTGAAGAGCTGAACCTGGGCCTGTTGATGACAGAATACTCTTTTCTTAGCTGGATCACACCTCACCCTGGAGGCTGTGCCAGCCAGTGTTCATGAGTATGCATGCATGTCATTAGCACAGTTAGACCTTTATGTTGGATGGAAACCCCTTAAGTATGAATTCTACTTGGGGATTACACCCCTTTCATGGGAAGCTGAGTACAATAATGTGATTGTTTCATTATGTTGATTTTACTAATCAATGTTTAATTTGGTGATCGAAGAGTTTCTGACTGCATGTCTCTGTGATATGGCCACAGAGTGCAAAGATAAAAATTTTTAAAAGCATGTAGGGAAAATTTTCTGTGTTTATAGTGAAATGCAGCAAAACCTCATCTTTGCCCTGAAGGATTAACTGTCCCCTGTAGCACAGCCCTCATTCGTGTAGTTTAAGCACTGGTGCTGTTACGCTGTTACTGAGTTTTCTATCACTGTTGGTATTTGTAGCTGAATTAAAGTGCTTAGTGGGTTGCAGCCATCGTGTTAAAGATGTGTGGCAGTGCTGTCGAGGCTCTGTTCCTTGAAAGACAAGAGCTGTGCCAATGACAGTGGAGCTGGTACTGGTTCTCAGGGGCAGTATGTGAGCATCTGCAAATGGGAAACCAAGGAAAAGTTCAGCAAACGTGAGGTAGAGCTGGTTCATTGTAGCTGTTTAGGGCAACCTGAGCAGGGGTACCTGTCACCTTGCACTGTTTTGCAGTTCTCTTCATGAAGTTCCCAGTTAACCTTTGTCATCTTGCTGCTTGTAAACACATTAAGCTTTGTCCATTTGTAGTGGGACAGGATGGGTTTAAGTCGTTTATACTAATCCAAATTGGCTGCCGTGCTGTGGGTACATTACCTGTTTGATGACCAGATTACTTGTTTCATGGTCGGCAGGGCCTGGAAGGGTCCGGCCTGGGTCCCAACCCTTGGTCCGGGTGAAGGGAGTGTGACAGCTGGATTCCTGAGGAGGCTCTTCTCCCTGCGCCCATCACTGATCACAGCGGTCACTCCCGGGAGCTGCAGCGGAGCCAACTCCAGCTTCCCGCGCCTCCGCTGCCGCCCGGGGTCCGCAGCGTGGCTCCAGAGAGAGCCCAGCGGTGAAAAGGCATCCGAATGGCCAGCTGGGCCGAGACAGCTCCCGGCAGGGGGGGCCAGCGGCGGCACGGGGCGCGGCCTCCTGGCATGGGACCGCAGCTCCCTGCACCCGCCTGGCACAGGGGCGGCCCCGCGGGGCGCTGCGCTGCGCTGCCGCTGGGCCCGGCCCGCCCCGCCCGGAGCGAGGGCTGGCTACGCCATGGCTACGGGGGCCGAGGCGCTGCGAAAGCGGGGAGACCTGTGCCTGACAGGAAGCCCGGCGGCTGGAGCTGCGCGGGCGCGCTCGGCCCTCGCCTTCCCTTCCGCTCCAGGCCGCACTCCGCCCGTGCCGCCTGCCTGCTGGCGGCGGCCCCTCAGGTGTGCCCGGAGCAGAGCAGAGCGGCGCTGCGCTCCCCTCGCTTTCTGGCCCGGCCGCCGCAGCCGCTCGGCGGGCCTGTCACGTGGGGCACCGGCGGCGGCGCTGCGGTCTGTCCTCTGCCACCTGCCCCGGAGTGGGAGTGTGGGCCGGACATGGGGTTGCCGCTGCGGCGGGCGCCCGCGCCACTCCCGGCCCTTTGGCGGGCGGGGGCACCGCGGGCAGGAGGCGCCGCCGGCTCCTGCGGCTCGGCGTAGCGGCTCGGTGGTTGCGGAGCCGCCGCGGTTCTCCCTGCGCTGAAGGGCAGGCGACAGCGACCCGCCATGGAGAAGGCAGCAGCCGCGGAGCTTCGTCAGGGAGCGATGGGGCCGCTTACTGCCATCTGCCTGGGTGAGTGCAGCCCGGCCGCTCCCTGGCGGCGGGGCATGTCCGGGCACGGCGGACATCGGCTGTGGGGACTGCTGGGCCCCCGCCTTTCCTACGGGAAGTGACCGTGGGTGGGGGGCGCGGGACGGGACGAGGCTGCAACACACCGAATCGTGCCGGCGGAGCCTCCTCCCGTCACCCCGCTTCCGAACCGTGCGAGGGGCGGCGTGGCCACGGGTCCCTCAGGGACCTGCTCGGGCTGCCATGTTCGGCCGCTGCCCGGAGTTGGAGGGCCGCGCAGAGTGCTGCCCGATCCAGCGGAACCCATCGCCTTGCCCTTGGCTCTGGAACCGCTGCCATAACCTCGCATAGCCCTGAAAAAAAAGTTTAGGTGGTATCGCCGGTTCTTCCCCGGGCTGTGAGCTCGTGCGGGGCGGGCAAGCGGTGCCGGGGCTCGGTTACGGACTGCCCGGCGCTCGGCCCCGCTGGTGCGCCTGCCCGGCCCTTCTCTTGAGTGTTAGCGGGAAAAATCATTTTCTCTCCCTCCGTGTCTCTGCCATATTCTGCTCTCCTCCCTCCCTTCTGCTTGAAGCTGTTGCTCTCCGCTCCGCTTCTCAGCAGGTGTTAAGTTATGGCTGCGTGATGAAGCGTTATTACTGGTTTCCAGGCTGTCAGCCCGGGATATGTTTTTTGTTAGGCAGAGACTTTGGCGCCTGTGACTAGAACGAGCGAACGACAGGCCCCCCTTATTTAACAGGGACACGTGAAATTAGGAGTTACTAGAGCTGACTGCTCCGTTTCTGCACCCCGCCAGAGGATTCTGGTGAGGCAGCGCAGTCTCAGGCGCGCTGCATGCAGCTGGGCAGTGGTGGGGCTGCACTGAGCCCACCAGACACTTGGTAAACTGTCACAGCTCCTTGATCCAGAGTGTGTTAACCCACATCTCTGTGCTAATAAAGGGGATTAGAGTTAATTTCTATAATCTCAAGTGACTGTTACTATTTGTTAAGCAAACGATTCAGAAAGGGATATCTGTGGCCAGAGTGCTTGTTCTGTTTTTGTAAAAGTGCTTCCTTAACATCAGTGCTTGCCTAGAAAAATGTAGGAAGTTGAAGTTTAAAGATTACTCTGGCTATTTCAAATGTATCTATTTTAATTAACATAACTACAATGTAAAAAGCTAGCTAAACTACAAAACAGTTTGAACATCCAGGTAGTACAACTTTTGTTTTTTCCGGAGTCATAATGGGATTTCAGAGATGTTCATGGCATGAGGATAGTATCTGCTGCGTTGTTTATTTAGAGAAAGATACAAATTTTCAGTGTGTCTCTGAATTTCTTGGTTTTGGGGGGGGGATGTTTTGGATTTTTTTCATTTTGTTTAGAGGGTTGTTTTGGTTTTTTTTGGTGGCCTAGTCAGACCTTTGTTAAACCTTTTGTTATTTGACAGAAATAGCATGATTATTGTTAAAATGACTAATGAGATAATAACAGATTATGTAAACTCCAGAGCTGAAGTGAGAACACTTCTTGTATTTAGGTGTGGGTGATGTCAGGTTGAAAGTTTAGTAGATTTCTGCTTTCTATGACTTCTAGAATTTCACTGTCTGGCTCTTCTTTTCAGCTGGAATGTTTTATTCCTATTCCTTGCACAACTGACAGTAGTGGAAGTTGAGAAACATGAGAGGTGGGAAGCTTGTAAGGTATTTTGCTTTAGTGAACCCATAAGAATACAATGCTGCTACTTTAACTGTTTTTGTATTTTATTTTCTACTTGTCAGTCCTTTCCTTTCATCCTTGTTTTTGATTTTTGCTTCTTGCCATTCTTATCTTGTTTTCCCATGGCCTGTGTGTGGGTGTTTGGTGTCTGTATCAATGCACAGCCAGTGACCATTGCTGTGTGACCTCATCTGTAAACTGCTGCTCCAAAGAGTGGAACTGGGTTTGTTTTAACTGTTCTTCTGTGAAGCCATTTTGTTTATCATTCTTGAGAAATTCTGGAGGACATAGAAAGTTGTCAAATAAGAAGGAATCAGTGAAGCTGATGTCTCTCCTGGCTGTGGGAAAAGCCTGGTAGCTGTCAGTTGGTTTGGAGATGCCAAGATGCAAATTTCCCTTTTGATCCAAATAGCTGCTTTCCCAGCTGAAAACATCACCCTGAGAATTATTTAGCAATCCAGATGAATGGCACAGTAAGTTTCCTACATGGAGTATAAGCCAACTGAGCCACTTCTGGGGTTTTTTTTCTGGCTTTCCCATAATTGCTCAACAGTTAAGAAAAAGAGCATCTAGAAAACTTTCTAATACCCTAGTCTCTCACCTGTTTTTATTTTGACAAGGTTTTGTTTTGATGAGAGACAAGAAAATCAGCAGGGAATAGCTGTTCTCCGTTATGGGCCTCTGACAGTTTTGAGAGCTCAGTGCTGGTTTACAGTGCTCTTGTGGTTTGATTTGATGGTGAGCAAAATGGATATTGGAAACTGTAAGCTTATTCAATTGCTTTGGAAAGTATCTGATGTGAGACTTAGATTTTATTTTAAATAACTGGTTTTGCTTATTTCTTGGTATAAAAGGGTTTGAAAATGAGAGCAAAGAACTTGCAATTGCAGGCAATAAAAGTTTTTTTCAGAGATAAATACGTATTTTTCGGGGTTCTCTTTTTTGGGTATCTACCAGGTGTGATGCACAAGGCTGCCTATAACTGTATTTCTGGTAGTAAAGTAGGGCTCTCTGTTTAACAGTCTTCAGTAATGTAGCTCTGAGGTGGCTAGTTCCACTCTATTATGCGCCATATCTTTATCCTACTTATTTCCACTTAAAGGGCATAGGGGCCCCTTATAAGCCATGTGAGGAAACCTCTGCTTCAGAGCTTGTGTTCTCTTATGGCTGTTGGCAGTATTCAGGTAGAAAACATGAAGAAAGATTATAGAATGGTAGTATAGACCCAGACTTTTCCATACAATGTATCTTCAAACACTTCTTTCAGTTGTACTGATAATAGTTACGCAGAGTATATTCACATACTTTGGAGCAAAACCAAGTCTTTTAATTCTCATGAATATAAATTTGTGACATAATAATGAATTAATTTCATCTCAGTCTTTATGGCTATATTACTATGGTTACAGAAATAGCCGCACTTTAATACTGTGTAAGGAAATGTTGTGTTGCTGTTACTGCCACGATCCAGAGTTTGTCACAAACAGATGTGCTGCTTTGCCAGAGTTAACAGAGCTGTGTTGTTTCCTGGTACAGGATAGTATTGTTGCTCCTAGGTAGGCCTACTCACCTAACGGAGCAAGCTAGCACTGTGAAAGAAGAAATATTTACATGGCACATTGTTGTTATCATATAACAAATGTTACTGTACACTAATTTTGTAATAAAATCAGTGCTGTTAAAGTCCTTTGAACATGATATTAATGCTTATTATCTCAAATCTATGGCTCTGGTGTTTTTCTCCTCAAACTGTAGCATTATGTACACTGCCATTTAGTTCCCCTTCCTCTTTTGTGTGTTCCTAAAAGCTCAGTCCCAAGACTACTTAGGAGGGAGAAGTCACTGCCCTTGTCCCTGTGGCAGTGCCCTGAAATCTGTGATGAGTGATGCCAGGAGCAGTCTTTCTGTTTTGCAGGGCCTGGCCTCGGCCTGAGGTCTGTAGCAGTCCTCCCAAAATCACTGTCTGCAAAAAGTTCTGGCTTCAGGAAGGAGAAAATCCAAATTGTGGATAGCCAGACATAAGTTGGGAGGGACAGCTGTAGGTGCCTGGGCTGCTGCAGTGCGGTAACTGAAAAATGTGACTGGGCCTGAACTGGAAAGCTAAGGGATTGTTTTTTATTTCCGCCCCTTTGGTGTCTGGTACGTTTTGTACCTCTTGTGCTAGTTTGAGTTATACCAGAAGGTAGTCAGGGAAAGGGTCATTGTTTTGTGATGTGTTTAGACAGTGTAGAAGACAATGGGGGCCCACACTCTGAGACATAAATAGTGTTAATTGTCAGCTGCTTCCTAAGTGACTGTTGGGAACAGGGATAGTTTCTCTTCCTCTCTTCTCCTGTTGTTGATTTTTTAATGATGTTTTTAGTTAAATTCTTGCCAAGAGATTACCTGTTAAATGATTTAAGACTTAACACATGCAACACAAAGCCAGAGTGAGTGCTTGGGCTGGAATATTGTAAGTTAAGGTTTTGGTAATGTTTTAAACCTTTCTAATTCTTTTTAGCATTTATCATTTTACTAATAGGCTATCTTTGTAGATTACAGATTACAGTTGAAATGAGAACAGTCAGTGAAACATGCTGTAATTTTTAGAGAAGTGGCTTAAAGAATGTGTGGGGAAACTAATATGGAATTACATGTTAATGCTGACTTCTGGAGCAACAATGACACAGGACAATTTTTTTTTTGGCAATAACTATTCCAGATCACTTTAATGGTATACACTGTGAGAGGAAACTTTTCAGAAAGTGAAGGGTCTTTGGAACTTAATTTGAAAGTCTGATATGTATTGCAAGTATTGCCTCATCCTGTTTTGATTGTATTAGTGTAACTTGTTGAAAACTTCATTGCTTTGGCTTAGTCAAGGCAAGCTTTAGCAGTTGATTTTCAAGCTGACATTTATCTGAGGGGAACAAATTTTGTTTTATTCAGAGGAGATGTATTTAAGTAATAATCCCATTAGTTATCCAGCATTTAAGCAGGTGAAGTCACTAGCTGTGATCATAAATGTTTTAGTGTGGTTGTTCTTCTGTGTTCCTCAATTAAAATAAACCCTGTGGAAGATAATTTAGAATAGATTGTCAGTTGTTTCTTTTGGTAGCATGTTTGACAGATACTAAACTTAGATTGCTGGTGACTTGTTTTAGTTCACTGTAGTGAAGGATAATAATTGATTACGTGACTTGCCTGTGCAGATAAGCAAAGTTCTTATTGGAAAACTGCAATGCATTTATGCTAACACCCCAGCAAACACCTAGAAGTGGTTAACTGCTGACTGCCACCCAGTACCACTGGAACTTCTCTGAACATTATTTTTCTGTCTTTACACAGTGAATCTCTTCCTGACTGGAAAAATAGAAAGTGCTGTTACATCATTAGGTAAGACAGATTTTCTTATTTCTATTTACTGTTCACTTGAGCTCTTACTGTTTCTTTCCCATACAAAGAGATATTCTAATGAAAGAGTGACTTATTAATGTTCATTTAAGACACACTAGCAATGACATCTTTAGGAGTTTAGGATTTTAAGTCTTCCTGGTCTTTGTCCCGGTGTCAGCCAGGGCCAGGGATCGCTGTCCCGGTGTCAGCCAGGGCCAGGGATCGCTGTCCCGGTGTCAGCCAGGGCCAGGGATCGCTGTCCCGATGTCAGCCAAAGCCAGGGATCGCTGTCCCGGTGTCAGCCAGGGCCAGGGATCGCTGTCCCGGTATCAGCCAGGGCCAGGGATCGCTGTCCCGGTGTCAGCCAAAGCCAGGGATCGCTGTCCCGGTGTCAGCCAAAGCCAGGGATCGCTGTCCCGGTGCCATCAGGGCCAGGGATCGCTGTCCCGGTATCAGCCAAAGCCAGGGATCGCTGTCCCGGTATCAGCCAGGGCCAGGGATCGCTGTCCCGGTGCCACCAAAGCCAGGGATCGCTGTCCCGGTGTCAGCCAGGGCCAGGGATCGCTGTCCCGGTGCCACCAGGGCCAGAGATCGCTGTCCCGGTGTCAGCCAAAGCCAGGGATCGCTGTCCCGGTGTCAGCCAGGGCCAGGGATCGCTGTCCCGGTGCCACCAGGGCCAGAGATCGCTGTCCCGATGTCAGCCAGGGCCAGGGATCGCTGTCCCGGTGTCAGCCAAAGCCAGGGATCGCTGTCCCGGTGCCAGCCAGGGCCAGGGATCGCTGTCCCGGTGCCACCAGGGCCAGAGATCGCTGTCCCGGTGTCAGCCAGGGCCAGGGATCGCTGTCCCGATGTCAGCCAGGGCCAGGGATCGCTGTCCCGGTGCCACCAAAGCCAGGGATCGCTGTCCCGGTATCAGCCAGGGCCAGGGATCGCTGTCCCGGTGTCAGCCAGGGCCAGGGATCGCTGTCCCGGTGTCAGNATCGCTGTCCCGGTGCCACCAGGGCCAGGGATCGCTGTCCCGGTGCCGGGAAGGGGCGGGGCTGGGGCCGTGTGGGCGCGGCTGCGGGTACAGGACGAAGGTGCTGCGTGGAGGCTGCGCCGCCATTTCTGTCATTTCTGTTCCTGTCCCGGGGCAGGAGCGGCGAACGGAGCGAGGGCCGCGTCGCGTTGGGCTTCGTGAGCGCTTTGCGCAGTATCACCCTCTGTTACATGCTGTTGTCATTAGTGGTGTTGCTGTCACTGTTTGTTTTCTTATCTGGTTGCTGTTTCCAGTAAATTGTTATCTGAACCTGTAATCTGCAGTTTGTCTCTCACCTGGGGGGCTGGGGGGGGACGGGAGTGGCTGCGTGGGGCTCATTTTCCATTTGGGCTTAAACCACAACGGAGTTATAGACTGCATCATTGTCACTGTGGTAGGTAAGAATTGTAAGCTTGAGGCTAAGGTCATATTGCAGCCTGATATGTTTAGGGCAAAACTGTGTTTAGGAAATGTGCCTGAGAGCACAAGTCAGGGAAAGTGGCTCATTCCTGAAGAAGCTCAAACAAGAATATTAAAAATGTCTCATGAATGTCAGCATGGAAATTCAACCAGAATCAAAGCACCTTGTATAATTTCCTTTTCACTAGCAGTGCTATGACTTACTGACATTATGGGAATATTGCAGTCAGGGTCCTCTTAGTGATAAGGGCCTTCTTGTGACTGTCAGTCCACTGTCATATGTGTAGATGTACTTTATGCCCAAAGAAGCTGCAACCTATATTAATACATAAAATGGCAAATAATGGAGATAGGAGGAAAGGATATGGGAAAACAGAAAAGTAATTCTCGGACAGTAGATTGATTAATATGGGATCTTGAGTGTTCAAGTCAAAACTGGGAGTTGAGAGAAGGTTTAAATCAGGAGAAGGTAGTAATTTTATCATTAGGTAACCTACTTAAATTAAGCTTGGAAGGAATGTGGATTAGCCATGCAGGACATGTGTTGTTTGCAACACCGTGTCAGGAAAATTCATCTACAAATACCAGAGGTTTATGTCCGAAAAGGAGACAGAGGAGTCCTGTTACTTTATTCAAATAAAGGCAGAGGCCATGGGGCGTTTCCCCTGGGGTCTCTCAAGTTTTTTGGAGGGCATAGCATCCTTTTTATCCTAATTTCCCGGCCTCATTTCCCTCTCTCTTTCCCCGTTGGCTGAGGTACTTGAGAGGTACAGACTTCGCAGAATGCCTAATACCTAAGGTTCCCTTCTAATGTATAAACCCCTCTTTATTTTAATTCTTATGGAATTTATAGTTCTTCTCATTGTTTCTTTCATCTCTCAATATCCAATTTCATTGATCAGCAGACCTATAATTTATTTGTAAAGACATATCTCTTTCTCTCCATTCATCAATCAGTGGAATCCTTCCCATTGTTTATTTTTTCTCTCAGTACTAGTTTTATCTTCCAGCAGGCTCACAGCTTGTTTGTAAAGACAAGTCCCTCATTCTTTTCAACAGTATTTTCCATTCTTTCATTGGAAAAAGTACAGAGTGTCATTTATGTCCTAGTATGTTCTGCCTGGATGGTTCTTTAGCTTTTGATGGAGTTTGGCATCTGTTGGGTGTATAAAACATGAGTTTACGAAGTGTAAACTAAGTAATTACACAGTGGCTTACTTAGACTGGTGATACCATCAGCCTAAAATATGTAGAGCTTCTTCCAGTTGGCTCTACTGCTTTCTAACACTTCTCTTTTTGCTAGAAATAGTTTTAGCATCTGGCTTTTATTCTTCCAAGTATGCTGAAAACCTCAGAGTATTGTAGGCTTCAGGTTTTCTTGTCTTCATACAGTTTTGAGTTACCTTGTCTCCTGATGGTGTAACTGGAGCTGGGAATGAAAATGATCATTGAGGAGTGATACATGTGTAGCTTTTCTTGTGCTTGCAGAGAGATAGGTTGGCCTGTTGATTGAGCAGCGTGAGCTCAGATTTTGTCACGTCTGTGAATTGAACCCTCACAGTTGAAGGACTGTGCCTTTACTGGTTCTGATCAGGGGCAGAAGCAGCCAGCTGGAGACTGGACAAAGTGAAGGGGAGCCTTCAGTCTTCTTTTTCCACAGGCGTAAGGGATCTGCATTAAACCATGTGTGCAAGCCCTCCTTGAGGAGCATTGCAAGAACTTGGGGGGAGTTTCCTGATGACTCTGAGACAGCTACTTGAGGAAATGGATATTGCCAAGCATTTGGTTTTGAGAGGAGGTTGCAGTTTTGCAAGTGCAAAACATCTTTTATCCTGGAGCAGATGGTTGGGATGTGTTCCTTGTGGTTGGAGCAAGCCCTGGTGCAGGAGAGTGTGAAGCTGCAGGATTTATTTTCATCTGGGATTGTCTGAAAATTTATTCTGGCACAGCAGTGCTATCCTTTGGTGAAGCTTAATCTCTGTTTTATTACAGTTGCTCTGGTGAAAATAGGAGTAATATTATTCATGTAAGTTCTTGGAAACTTCATTACACATATTTGTGGCATTTTTAACTGGTAGAGGGAATCTACTGCTGTTTACAGTAGAACAAATCCATTTGATTATTACAGATAATGAGAGCCTCATTAAGATTTATGCCCTCTTGATAGAAACTCATTGAACTCCAGTATGTTCTTGCATTTGTTTAAAGTTTGGGGGTTTCTTTGAGGTTTTTTTTTTTTTTTAACTGTGGAAGATGTATTATTTTGTCTTTATAATTTATCTTTTCTTCATCTCAGTAAGATTTTTGGTGGATTGGTATGCCAATCCAGGAATTGGTAGTTTTATATTTCTTCAGTAATGCTAAATGTGGGAAGTTTAAGCAGTTTGGAGTTTTTAGTAAATTGGGATTTCACTTTTCTTCTCAGTTTGTGCAGAAAGGCTATGGAAAGACAGAAGAATTGTTGAAAAGGTGTTATTACTGCTATTCTTCTGTGTTGTCACTGATAAGGCATTCAGAATCCAGGACTGCACCTTTCTATTTAGTGACTTCTCTTTCCTTTAGATGTTTTGTTTATTTTTCATATGGAATCACAGTGTCAAGATGAAGCCCAGCTTAATAACACAAGACTTAGTCATGTGTGTGATTTTTCAGACTTCATGGCCAGGAGCTAAGGAGGGAAGTGAGACCCTTTTATTGATACTGAAGCCCCAACAATATAAAATTCTGCCCTTGTGTGGCTTTACCATTTTGTTGCCAGCACTAAAGGCAGTGTTTAGTAGAGGTTTTTCTTTCAAAATTTATGTGGGTGAAAAAGGAACTGCTGAAAGCGGTGCTTGGGTACTTCACCTTGTCTGCCTTGGAGCAGTCAGTGCATGAGGAGTGGAGAGGCAGGGGACTGCTTTAGGAGGGAGGTCGATCGATGTTTGCTAATCCTACAGTAATGAGCATTGGTGGGGAAAGAAAAAGGCGTCAAAAGCATGAGGCAATTAACTGACGTTTGAGTAAACACTCTAGCAGTTTTGGAAGGGGTGTATGTGTGCGTGTCCTCAGTTTGCTCCAACAGGTTTAGGGGACCGTGGACATATCGTTAAAACAGTGTACTTAAGTATTGGCAATATTGTCTTGCTGTCGTTCGTAATGTTAGTGTATCCCATAATCATTTGTACCCAAAAATCGCTACTGTATCTTTAAGGTTCCACTGCCAGGAATCTTGTGTGTGTCTCTGGTGTGCGTGTTTGTGTGGGCGCGCACGTTTAAAAGCTGCCTGAGCATCCTCTCTGCCCTTGTGGCTGCGGGGTCGAAGATACCGCACAAAGGGAAGCCTGCAGAGACGCCGTTTGCAGCCCCAGACTCGGTCTCTTCTCCTGTGGAGGTTCGGGACGTCAGAGGTACCGCGCCAAGAGAAAACTGTAGCGAAAAGCCGTTTACAGCCCTAGTCTCCGTCTGTCCCGCTCCTTGCGGTTTCCCGAGCTGGAGACACTGCTCCAGGAGAAAAGGGCGGTGAAGCCTTCTCCGGTTCAAGCCGCCATTTAGCCGCACCCAGCCGAGAGGATCCAGCCTAGCTGCTCTATCTTGACTGCTCCTGCCTCTAGGAAGACAAATTCCCTCCATGAGTTTCCAGCCTAGTCAATCCAAAGAACTTCAGTCAGGTCTCCAGCCATCAGGAGATTAGCCAAGTGAGATACAGAAGAACAGTGAGGGGCAGTGGGGAAAAGATAAGACCATTTCCCCCTTTGTCCTTTGATCCATATGCTCAAAATCCAGGCATCATCTTGGGGGGTGTGCCTGACCATTTTTGTTTGGGGTCTCTTTTTGTTTTGGGGAGTCCACGGGATTGAGCAGTTTTGTATCTGGTGATTTTTTGCTGTTGTTTCTGACTGCTGCTATTCTGCTTGATAGTAAAGGGTTATTTTTTCACTTAATCTACTTGTATTCATTACTTACTTGGAATCCTAAGGGAGATAGCTAGAACCCAGAGGCTTCTCCTTTAAATTGTCTTAAACCAAAACAAACATGAATTCGATTAGTGATCCATTGAAATCTGGACCCTTTACAAGAGCCAAGCAGTTGTACTTTTGATTTTGAGTAGGACAAGTCTGAAATGCTTGAGGGGGATAAGACCATCGTGAATTATTGGCAACTATAGCCATTGTCAGATGAGCTGCCCAAAATGGCATACAGTGTCAGTGCAGCCCTTACATTGCTATGTCCTTAGATTTTCACAGCTACAATTCTTCTGTTAAAAGGAAAAATCTGTTTCTTTTGTTGCTTGTTCTTTCCTTGCTTTATATTTATGTCAGATGTGCAGTGTTAAGAGGAAGCATTTCTCACTGAAGACCTGAACTATGATGTTACAGCAGATGTTGGCTAATAACACCAAGAAGCAGATCCTGTTGTCTTGGGGTGACTTTATGATGTGTATCCCCTATCGCAGCTCTATGCCCAGAAATTAACTTTGTGCCTTTCAGTGCCTTTAAACTGAGCTTGAGAGAGGGGAGAGGAAAAAAATGGAGCAAGCTTTTCAAAGCATTTGTTCAAGGACACACAGATACACAGTCCTCTGCTTCTGCAGCAGCAAGAGCAGAGGAAGCACCCTTCGTGCTTTTCAGCCAGCTTTTGGCTCCTTTTCTCCATAAAGAGATGGAGAGTTGAACTTTGTTTTCCTGAGACTTCCATTTTTTTCCCCTTCTTCTCTTCTGGACTGTTTCAACATCAGAACACCTCAGGAGAATTTTCCACTGAGGCCCTGGAGGTGGGCCCATGACCCAGCTCCAAGGAAGAGGAGAGAGACCACATCTACAGAAGGACTCTGAAATCTTCCCAGGTTTCTCTCCACAGTGAGGGGTTTTATTATTTAGCATTATTATCCTTTTCCTGTGTGTTTGTTAAATAAATAATTTTTTTCTCTTTCACTTTCCTCTGACGAAAAATTCTTTTTTTCCCAAACCTGGTGGGGGAGGGGTGGTTGTAATCTGCCTTCTATTAGAGGATTTTTTTCCTCCAAATTTGTCCAAACCAGCACACTGTACATTAGGAAACTTTATATTATTCCAAAAGAAAAAATGCACTGATATTACTTCCAAAAAGCTGGGATACTTAAGTAACTATTGCTCAGAGTCTTTGTAATTACTTCCTAAAACTGAGAAAGAAGTGTTTGGGAGAATAAACTACTCCACTAACTACACTGATGAATGTGTGAATGGAAGTGATCATAAACCTGTCAATGGGACTTTCTCAGAATGGAATCTAAATAAGTTTTGTGTAATTTTGATTCTGTTCTATTGCAAATACTACTAATAAGGGATATTAATCCAGAACATGATTTGCTACAAGGGCAGCAGAAATATTTGCACAGGTGTTACTGGAAGCATCTGGATAGTGCTGTCTGGTGTATTTGTTCTTTCACTTTGTGCATTCTGTTTCCTTCCCATTTTGAAGTGTCACTAACCAGGCAGTTAAGAAATGCAGCCTTTCCAGCTC
>JACBWW010000066.1:2372717-2482840 GCA_020086605.1 Lanius collurio | reverse complement strand
ATCTGTGTTTTAGTAAAGAACTGTTATTCCTATTCTTTATATCTGTGCCTGAAAGCCCCTTAATTTCAAAATTATAATAATTGAGAGAGAAGGGGGTTGCATCCTTCACTTCAAGGGAGGCTTCTGTCTTCCTTAACAGACATCTGTCTTTTCAAACCAAGACAGAAGGTTGTAAAACCCAGAACAGCCTCAGTGGGTATGTAAATTTCTTAGAGAAAAAATGGTATTTTCACTAACATCTTGAAATGGTGCTATGTTTAATAGACAGTTGAAGATAAATATTGCTTATTGTTACTTGTTTGCCAAAAGGCACATGCTTTTCTGCTTAATAGTTTTTTCCAACAAATCAAATAATAGTTAGCATTTGTGGTACAATTTCAGCTCAATTCATGAAAAATACTGTTCATGTATTGCAAATGCTTTGTTAAGAATGTTTGGGGTTTAATATGAGTATACTTTGAATGTGCCTAATTTCTCTGGGCTAGTGGTAGAATCCTTCACGAACCAAAAATTTCTTACTTAAAAAATAAGACCTAAGAGAAGGTTTTTTTTGTGGGGGTTTAGTACTGTTGTAGTTGACACCATCTATTTATTCTTTGCTCAGCTGCTTCAAAGGACTGCAAAACCTCTTCAACTGCAGATGCTCAGAAATTGAAAACAAATCTGCCACAGGTAGAATAATAGGAAGGCTTCACCATCTGTAGTTCAAAACAGGAACTACTCACCAAAAGTAATGAAATAAATACCTCTCAGCATTTGAAATTCATAAATAGAAACACGCTTTTAAACCCCATTACATTACATTAGACTTGGAGAATTTGTTTCAAAGTAGAGATTGTTGGAAACTGAGAAAGCATACAAATGAGACACAGAACTTGACTCTGGAGAATAATGCTGCTATAAAATAATTATGCTATGAAAATGTCTCAGAGCTCCAGTTAGATTTAGGACTCTCGTCTGCAAATCTGAGTTTAACAGAGGCCAGATAAATAAAGGAATATGAGGTGTGGCAACTGGTAATAAAGTGAGTACAGTTTAGGTGTATGCACAGTAATATGACTTGAAAGATTTCTTCTTAATGGGTTTGTTTTCTATCACTGAATACACAGCCATGTCCTGCCCTCCTCTGCACATGCAAACAATAGAAACTATGTGTTTACATCCCAGGGACTAGTGTTGTGGTGTTATGTTTCTGACTATAAATGTACTTAAAATGACTCACTCCAGTGTGCGAAATGCAAAATGTGACAGCATCTGAGGATTTCTTTACAGGGCTGTTGCCCTTGTATTGCAAAACATGTAAAAGAATGAGCTGACTTGCCTAGGCTAAGAGGTTTCAAATGCAAACCCATTTTCTGCTTACCTGTTGGATATGCTTCTTATTCTAACAGTGTATTGGTAAGGGTATAAGGGTAGCTTTTTTAATTTTCCTAGGAAAATCTAACACAGTTCTTGTGTGAACATCTGGATTTTGAAAGGTTTCAAAAAAAACCATCTCCTTTGTGTTGTTTTACACAGTAAGCACTTCCTTTGATCTTGAATTCTCATTGACAATAAGACAGCAGTGTTATGTAAGATTTATATATAATGAGATACAGAAGAAGTCATTAAGGGAAAAGATTGCAATTGACATTATTTTTTGTTTCTGAACTGTTTGCACTTGGTGGTTATTTTTTATAAACCTATTTTTCAGCAGCTTTCAGTAGAACAGTGACCAGATCTACATGTGGATGTAAAATGCTGGCTTCTATGTTCATGTCCTTTAGAAGCTATGTATTAACACCTGTCTTTCGTGTGTATATTGATTTTCTTCATATCCTCACATTTCCATGCTTATTGTTTTGCTTTATAGTTAACTTTTTAGAAATCCTTGAGGGAGTTTTCCCATGAACAGGTAGTGTATGTTCTTTGTGCTTATACCACTCTATATGCACACTTCAATACTTTCTTTCAAGTGCGTCTGGATGGAATGTGTTATTGAGGCCTGGGAAGAAGTCTGTAGCCACTGTTTTCCAGGAGTATGTTATGTCTCTTTAAATTCAGGTAATTCAGTTGCTAGTTATTGTTTTGGAAACTACCTGATTTTTTCACCCATTTTCTCTATTTTTATGCTTCTTTTCACAGAGGATTACATAAAATCATGTAAGATCAGATGAAGACGTCTTATGCACTAACTGCCTTTGTACCATCGTTTGCAGGCTTTGTAGGCTTATGTTTCCTCATATCTAAGAAAAAGATGAAAAAAAAATCTCTTTAGCAGTTGCTGTTGCCTGATGGTTGTAATTAGCCCTGTGTTGCTATTGTCCAGGGAATTCTTGCAACAAGTATTATACCACAAGACATGTAGAAATGAAATACGAAACAATATTTGGTGGATGTTCAGCGATGTTTATTTTCCAGCCCTCATGGCTTTGGGGCCTGCTGGTGATCTCCCCCTGGTCACAGGACCCCAAGCTCTTTTTCCCAGCCTGGGAATCCCAACCAACCAATCAGGACACCACATCCAGGCACACATGAGCAGGGAGCAGGGGCAAACCCTGTATATCCAGGGTCCCCTTCCTCAGGACCTCCCGGCAGGGAGGTATCTCCACATCTCACCCTTTTGTTTTTACTAGAAGAGATTTGAAATTTAACATTGGAAACAATTGGAGAAACATAGGAAAACAAGAACAATTTCAAAAGAAAAGAAGCAACTTTCTTGAGTCCCCAAATGTCCAAATAGATTTTCTCTGGAGCATCTTAGGTCTGGCAGAACTCTCTGAACATGCTTCATGGAGAAACTGAGGCAGGAAAGGGTTTCTTCCATCTGTACCTGTTGGTTGGAATCTGAACAATGACAATTAATTTCTTCGCCCCCTCCTTTCATCCCCCCATCAGCATTGCAAAGGGGCTCATGGTAAATGGATAGGCATGGTTTTGTGAGGGGAACCGGGGATGGAAATATGGGCTGGGAGCACACTGGAGATAGAAGGGCATGGGGTGAAAGGGGAAGGTAGAATAGGGAAAAGGATAGGGATTATGGGGATATTTTCTAGGGTTGCTGCAATTTTGAGCATACCTACTACCCTTCACAGGAGCACCTTCAGGGCTTGTAACATCGTCTGCTTGCGGGCCTTTTCTTCCTGGCATGATGTCAAATTCTACAATTTCTCCATCTCCCAAGCTTGGAATATATTTTTTGGGGTAATATTTCATTATGGCAGTTTCATGCACAAAAACATCTCTAGTGTCCCATCTGGTTATAAATGCATAATGGTTCTTTATCTTATACCATTTGACTGTTCCTAAAACTTTAGGTACTATGATGTTTTCTTTTTTTGCTGCTGTTCGCCATCTCTGTGTTCTTGCTTTCACGTTCACTTGCTTTCATGTTGGAGCTGCTGCTCTCGCTGCCGGCACGCCCTTGCTGCCAGGTCCCGGCTTCTCCAGGTAGCTCTCGGAGCCGTGCGGGCTGGGCCGCGCCGTGCCACTGCGCGCCGTAGCCGCCGGCTCTTCCGCCGCTGGCCACAGCTGTGCTTCAGCCGGGGCCCCCGCAGCGGCTCCTCTGCGCCCAGCAGTCGGCCCCGTTGCGGCGCGGCTCTGGGCTCTGCGGCTCTGGGCTCTGCGCTGTTCCGCTCTGGCTCGGGGCGGCACACCGCGGGCCGGGTTGCCATGGAAACTGCCGCTGTGGCCGCCGCTTACGCGCCGTTTTCGGGCTGCCGCGCGCGCTGCGTGGCACCGGGCAGCTGCTCTCGCTCCACCGCGCCGCTTTTTGCAAGCAGCCTTTTTCGCAAGCTGTCGGTACTATTTCTCCCTCACAGTTCACTGTGAGGGTGCCTTATAGACCTCTAGGTGTGTCCTCCCACGAGCGGCGCTGCTCTCACCGCGCCTGGCTCCGCTGCCAACACTGCAGCCTGCACTGGTTCCCGGTTCCTGGCTGCCCACCGGAGTTATGCCTCTGCTGCGGGCAACCCACGGCACCGGCCATGTCAGTCCTCCCCTCGCGGTTGAGTGCCAGGGGTTTTGAGCTAAGAACAAAGCCCGTGGTAAGGTGCGGGCTCCTGAGAGCGCTAGGCGATTCTAGTGTGGGCATTTCCGTCGGTACGGGGAGGGGGACCTTGCGGTCACACTTACGGGCTCCTGTGGTGGCTGCTGCTCAGTCTCAGCTATGTGATGGGGGCCATTTTCTGCCATCGAGATAAGGGGACCATGCACATGCTTCTCAGTAGCTTCATGAATGACAGGAAATGCATAGAAAAGTTCTTTTAATTAGTATATAAGGGAGAGTTGTAGAGGCCTGTGGGCCTGCTGAGAAAGCTTCCCCAGAATGCTCTGTTCTGATATGTTAATGTACCCCAGTTCTGCTCCCCTGGTTGGCTCCGTTGGGGGCTACAACCCTTGATACGCCCTGGGAGTTGCTTCATCAGTTCCCTTTCCCTGGACCCCTCATCGTTCTTCCCTGAAGAGTTCCCTGAACCCTTGCAGGGGTGCGGACACATTCAATCTCTCCTGTAGAACCCTGTGCAAAGACTCTTGCTGCTCATTTCACCATTGGACTGTTTTAGCCAGCTGTCTGGGCTGTGTGTGCAAGTGTGCTGGCTGCATCGGCTGACTTTCTCCTGGAGAGCATTTAGGAAGGTCGTGACATGAAACCAGCTAAGAAGGTTACGACAGCCCTGGTATAGGTGGAGTATAAATTTATTATTTTATTATGGGAATTTAGGGCATTGAGAGTAAAATGTTCTCTGTATTCAGAATTCAAGATAGGAGTATTGAAAAGTGATCTACTTAGTGACCCACTCAAGCTGTCTCTTCTTAATTGAGATGAGAGGATCACCTTCTTTGGCTTTCACTTCAGTGATTCATGACACTGGCTTTGGAAAAGAAATTGTCAGGTACCATTTGAGTTTCAATTTTCTCATAAAATTGAGGTCTGTTCATGTATGCTTGCTGGTCTGTAATTGAGTGAAGAGTTAAAGGGACTGCTTCATAGTCTATTTACCAAACTCATAGTGTTTCAGAATTTGACATTAATTGGAAAAAGTCTCATAATAGCCATTTACTTGCTCAGCTTTTGAAGAAACAGTCACAGTGTCTCTTGCCTAAGGTTATGCAGTTAGCTGGTGCTTGGGAGCTGGGAGCAGAATAGGGCTTTCCTGACTTAGGTCCTTTTGCTTCAGTGGTTAAGCAGAAGTTTTTAATGAGCCAATTAAGCCATCAGCTGTTCACAGTCTACACATCCTGTGAGAAGTTGGCAAATAGAAGTAACTTTTCTTGCTTAATTGGTTGGTTGATTTTATTTTGGGACTGTGCTCTACTGACCTATCCATAATATTTATTCTCCATTTTTTAAAATTAGTTTAGAGGGCCAAATTGGACATTTACTTTTTTATTTACTAATTACTTTCATTCAGATTTTGCATCCCATGTGTGTCTTTTCCCAGTTACTAAGAAAGCTTTCTTTTTCTTTAATCTGTAGTCCCTCATGCCTAAATTACTGAAAGGGTTGTAGAGAATTCCCTACATTATTTATAGAAGTACTTTTTTTTCCTAGCTGCTGCTGTTCCTTTCAGTGCAGATGGCAAAAAACTAAGCTCTGCTAAGCATTAGATTTGCAGGAAGCACATTTTTCTCATATATATAGACTGTTAATGTGTGTTTATGATAATCTGGTTTAATGAAGTACTTTCCAGCAACATAAAAATACTTGTCAGTTAACATGAAGATAGCATTGTAGGCTGTTACTTCATGTGAATACATAGGTGAGAACTGATATATATGACCAACCCTGTAATTTTCTGTAAACTCCTGGAGTTCTGCTCACTGTTGGAGGTAACCTCTTTTTCAGTATCATGCCACTGAAAAAAGAATCAGATGAATTTACTGATTTCTGCAGAATTCAGTAAAAACAAGATTTATTGCTGCATTTCTCAGTTCACACTGAGTTTTTCTGATCCTCGGATTCTGATTACTTCAATATTTAATAGGCTATTGTTGTACTTCTCTATAAAAATGTGGAAGAGACATTCCAAGAATAAGACAATAGCATCTTTCAGGAGAGACAAAACCTGCAAAATTTGGTCCAGTAATTTTGATATTGTACACCAGTCTCCTTCTATATTCCTGTATTGTTTTGGAGATCCACAGGTAGCAGTGAGAACATCCTAAGGGCCAGACCATTTTAAAGAATGTTCTGTGATGTGTATTATATTTTGTTAACATTGTGGTTCTAGTACTCAAAATACCAATGTATGACTGCTTTTCTTCTCCCTGCCCTGTGAACTAGGGCTGTGTGCTCTGGTTGTGGAGAGGAAAAAAAAACTGGAGAAAAGCCAGGTTCTCCTTCCCTTTATCACCAAGTGCCAAGATACCAAAGCAGGGGAGCATTGCCCTAGAAGTGAAGCTCCTGAATGGGGGGAGATGTGTGGAGCAGGTGGGGTGCAGGGGGGAAGGCTGTAGTTGAGGACTGCCAGGGCTGGAGTTTAGTGCCACTGTGCACTGCAGCTTGCATGGTAGGATGGACCTCTGGGTCCACGTTCCTGTGCTTCAGAACTGTCAGAGGGCTTTGCTGGAGAGGATTAGTGACTGAGCAGATTTGTCTTCTGCTTTTCCTCTCAAATCCTGTGTTTACCTGCCCAAGATGTTTAAAAATACTGCAGTACTGACTGGTGCTGCATGAGATATGGATGATGTAATACATAAGTACTTTCTGTTTCCATACAGCTCCTGTGTCTTGTTTTAGTCACAAAAAATGATGTAGCTTTTTGATACAAAGAGTCTGACACTCCCCTCAAGAACAGTAACTACACACTTTAGTATTTTTCCAAAGACCGTACAGTGTCTGTATAGTCCTACAAGCTGTACAAGCACAAGTCTTTGTCCCATATTTCCACTGTATACCAATACACATTCAACCACTGGACTAATCATTTTGATAGAAAAATTTGCATTCTAGTTTGAGAAAGATCAGCTGAATAAATAAATGTTTTATGGGTAGCAGGATTAAATTATTCTTAAGAGGACTGTAACAGGGCAGCTCTAGATCTAATTACAGATGAAGAAAGAAGTGAAGTAGTAGAGGCTGAGTGCAGTATTCAGGACTCTTGACTAAAATAAATCAGTTGGCTACTTACTGTTGGTGTCGCATGGCAGAAACTTCTGACACAAAACCTTGTTATCATAAGTGTGTTATAAAGTGAAGCCACATTTTATGTAGTTAAAAGTGCAAACATATGTATTCATATTGTTTTCATATTTCTTTGCAAGGTAATGTTTTTTCTGGTGAGGGCTTGTTCGAGTATATCATGCCTTTGGTCTTGTGTAAAATCACCATCAATGTAAATAAGGAAAAAATTTATTCTAGTAGGGGCAATATAACTTAAAAGGGTGCTGAAATAGAGTGGCAATGCCTTAATCAAAGGAAAATTTGTTGAAAATACATCTTTTGAATTATTTGCATAAGGTGGAACACAATTGCTTTGACTTTACCTTGCTTTGGCCCTTAGCAGAAGAAACTTTATAACTGCTGTGGTATCTATTACATACAAAATTTCGTGTTGGAACTAGAACATATTTCAGAGAAATTGTGTTTGAAACTCCTAGGCACTTGGGATTAAGATGTTGTTTTTGTAAAAGAGTTTGCTCTTGTGAATGTTCTGTATTGCCCTTTTTGAATACCAAGGCATTTTTTTTTTCAGTAGTTGTGTATCTCTGAGAGGCATGGAGTTCTCAGGTTATCTGTTGAACACAGTGTATCCTTGCAAGTCTGTTCTGGCTCATCACCCTTGTACTCTGTGGCTAAAGTTTGGATTTGTTAGTGGGGAAGTGTGGGATTCTGCTCTGAATTTGTCTGAGATCCACAACTGACACTCGGGAAAATCAGTTGTCCTCTGTATGCCTGGTCTTCTGCATTGGAAGCTGGAACTAAAGGTTATTCCTCTTCCACAACCAAAAAAAAGCTGTTTACTAGCAATGGACAATACTCGATTTTCAAGGTGCAAGTAAAAGGTATTAATTATACACAAATGCAGGCTCTTGAAATGTATTGCTGTCATCTGCGAAGGAGTTTGTAAGCCAGGTATATGTATGTGGCTGACTTTTCTGTACTGTTCCTATGTGTGAATCTTAAGAGTGTTAAATATTTTTCTTTCTAGAAAGGAATACATTTTAAAGTAAGTTATAGGCAGATTATTGCATAGGCAAATTCTCCCCTGGGTTTGTGCAGTCTGTGTTGTGCAATCATACTATGGCTGAATTATTTACTCAATAGACAAAAGTAGCTCTTTTCAGCAGAGTGGGGAAAATGAGTGGCTGTGGGACCCAGCTGGAATGGTGGGAACTGGGTAAGGTGGGGAACAGTTTGTTTTCCTCTTTAAGGTTGAACCTGGTACATCTACAATAACTACAGAAGTAAAGGATCAAAAGATTTAGTAAATGAACTTATTTGTATCACATAAACAGAAGTTTCTCTTGTAATTTCCACCCCCACCCTTCCCAGTTCTGCGTTTCCTTTTCTTGATTTAGTGATTGTTCCCTTTGCTTAAAAACTTTTGTTGTTGGGAAGATATCACCAGGGTTGGCTGGCTGGGGTCTGGGGCTCAGACCCAAGAAGCCGTGGCCGACCTGGAGAGGTGATCCCGTCAGGAACCCTCTGCAGAGGTGATCCCGTGAGGAACCCTCTGCAGAGGTGATCCCGTGAGGAACCCTCTGCAGAGGTGATCCCGTGAGGAACCCTCTGCAGAGGTGATCCCGTGAGGAACCGTCTCCCAGGGGGTCGTGGTTTCTCTCAGCCCTCGGCCAGGGCTGCCTGCAGAGGTGCCTGGCTCAGCAGCCATCAGCTCTCAGGGATTCAGCAGTGATTTCAGCTCTGCTCTGCAAGGCAAACCCCCAGGGCCAGGCCGGGATAGAGAGAGGAGAGGTCCTGCTGGTGGTTCCGCAGAAGCAGCTTTGTTCTTCCATCTCCCACAAAGGGGTGACCAGAGACGGATCCTCTGCTGACTCAGGGCAGAGGGGTCTCTTTTATGGGGGTACAGAGGTGGGTGTGCAAGGGTGAGAAACCAATTGTACTAAGGGAATTTATATATGGTTTCCTAGAGGATCACTGATCTGTCTTCTCTCGCCGTAACCAAAGATATATTGGCTTTCAAAGAGGGGCCTGCAGGGGATTGTGCAACCTCCTTATCTCCAGGCCTTCCTGCCAGGGCAAGGGCCTGTCAGACCCCACATCTGGAGATTCTGCAGTTCCCTTTATCTAAACAAGGGCTTCCTGCCATGGCAGGGGCTTGTCAGACCCTATAGGAAGATAGGTATTTCTAACACTTAGTCTGTTGTAGTCAGGGGAATCTTTACAACAAGTATAAGACAGCGATGGACTTGGAAGGAAAGATGAAGCGATATTTCTTTAGATGTTCAGAGATGATTTATTCCTCCAGCTGCAAGGCTGGAGTTCCCAGGCAGACTCCAGTCATGGGACCCTGCTCCCTTCCTGGGCCCCGGGCACCCAAACCCACCCAATCAGGGACAGGTATGGGGCACAGGTGACATGGGAACAGGGACAGGGACAGGCTCGTACCCTACAGGGTCCCTCCCCCCGGGATTTCAGGGAAAGGCACCCCCACATTAGTCAAAAAGTATTCATTTAAAAAATCCTATGAACAATCCTCCAGGTAGGTGATAGAAACCTTACATGATGAGTGGTGCCAAAATGAGTTAAAGAGAACAAAAGTGATGTGGTAGGTGTCTGTAATGCTGTCTCACATCTCATGTAACAAACAGTTTATGTGAGTATCTATAGCTTCCCTGATGCTTTGGATAATTCCTTTTCATGATGTAGTGGCTGTTCGCTTTCTTGGTCATTAAAAACATTATATGCATAACACCTGTAACAGAAATACTCTGGTTTATCTTTGAATGACTGAGTGCTTAAATCTTTTTATTTTGCACAGTTATCTGAAACTTCCTTGCAAAATATGCTGGTTTCCGAAGCTTGATGAGCTTGGTTATAGCAAAGAATTAAGTGCTGTGGCAATATTTCTTCACAGCTGGGAAGACACACAGAGGTTGGTGGGAGAAAAAGAGTTAGAAGAGGAAGAAGATATTTCTGGGTGGATTGTCCTTGCACATATATTGTTTGTCATCTCTTATTTCCATTTTAACTTATCACTTTCAGTGCTCTCTTACTTCTCATGCTCTGATGATAATTTTTTTTTTGAGAGTTATTAAGCCAATGTGTTTGGCAGAACCTACAGATTGTGGGTAGGCTGAGTCTACTGCTTAAATGAATTAGCTGGTTTACATAGTTGCTGTTCTTTCCCTTTCAATTTCAAAGGTCAAGATCTGGCAGGCGTTGACAGCCGTTTGTAAATATACATTGATATCAGAAAATTATCTTTTTCAAAGAATTTGTTTATGAAAAAGCCTTTATGGAAGGAGTTTTGTATCTCGCAGCAGCTTTTCTGCCTTTCTGAAAATTCTGTCTAGCTATCTGCATGGAGTACACACAAACTTCTACCACATCAATTTGGTGTAGCTGAGTTGCATAAAAGAGGACAAAAATTCATTTCTAAGTGTGCTTTTATCCTAATGAGTATGCTTTTCTGTGCAGTCTGCAATCTGCTATTGTCATTGCAGATTGCTGAATACAAATGCAATCTGTTTCATCCGAGAACAAATACCATGTATGGTTCCTGAGCTACAGGTTAGGGAGTATAATCTGGCTGTGTTCAGTGTTCTGCAAACAGTCAAGGCACCTCTTTGCACCAGATAAGCTACTATTGAATAATCACTGGGCTTGTATCAGCAGAAGGGCTAGAAATTTGACTGTAAAGGTTATAGTTTTGTTTGCTCTGCATTTGCACTCCCAGAAAGGGAATATTTTAATCTTTGAATTAATAGATAATGATGTTAGATGTTAGGTTCAATTTCCATCCTTATTCTCTTGTTCTCTCCTTGCCCATCCATGGCTTGAAGAGTGGATTTATGTCTCTCATACTTAGCCCTTTATGATTCTTTGTACTGTGTCCTATTCTTCCTTTTCCAAGACAGTAGTCACCCCTGACATCCCTAGTTTCATAGCTTTTACAGTTGGAAATTACTGCTGAAATTAATCTACCTTCAGTAAAAGGTATTCTGGAATTTTGCTTTTCCTCATATTTGTATTTTAGGAAGCAGTTTTATTTAAGGAGTGAGTAAAAGAGGAATCATTCTTTCAGCTTTTGGAGCTACTTTGATGTTTATACTTGTGGGATGGGTGCTTTTCCAAATTGGAGGATGTGCTTTGTTTCTGTATACTCAAAGTAGTATATAGAAGGTAGATGTTCCATTATATTTAAATGTGATATCTTTGTCAGCACTGCTTGGTGCAGAAAGTCAGCAGTTAGAATCTGTTCTTTCCCTGTTAGGCTTTGTTCCAGATATATGTCCTCTTTATAACTTGTTCTTTCTTGTTTTCTTAACAGTTTTAAGAACTTTGATTTGGAAGACTCTCAGAAGTGTGCAGTAGACTGGTTGATGATTGGCCCATCTTCCAAGAGGGAGGAGTACAAAGTGTGTGGATCTTCCATACCTCCATCTTTCATCTCTGCAAGGAACCACGTGTGGATATTTTTTCACTCAGATGCATCAAGCTCAGGACAGGCTCAGGGATTTCGCCTTTCTTATATTAGAGGTAAAATCTTACGGTTTTGTTGGCTTCACTTTATGCTCTCTCTGGCAAAACTTGGAAGACAGTAGTACTATTTTTTCAACAGATGTTTTGGGCCATTGATGACTGTAAAGTATTGGTGTGGTAACACTGATATTATTTGCATGTGGGTTTTTAACAGTATTCTTGAAGTGTACTGACTTGACTGATTGACTTATGACATGCAGGCTAGTAGATGTTGAAAAGTGATATCAGATAGTTCCAAAAGTTTTGATACTGATTTTTTTTCTCCTTGTCCTCTTTCACAGGAAAGATAGGTCAGTCTGTGTGCCAGTCAGATGAATTCCATTGTGTAAATGGGAAGTGTATTCCCAGTACTTGGAAGTGCAATTCCATGGATGAGTGTGGTGATAACTCAGATGAGAAAAATTGCACTGTCCCTCCAACAGACCCTCCATCCAGCATCTGTCCCTCAGGAATGTTTCAGTGCAGTGCAGCCCACTCCACCAAATGCTTGATGAATGAGCTGAGATGTAATTCAGTTAAAGACTGTGGTGATGGTTCGGATGAAGATAACTGTCCTGACCTTTCCTGTGGCAAAAGACTGGGTAATTTTTACGGATCTTTTGCTTCCCCAGACTTATTCCGTGCTGATCACAGCAGATCAGACCTTCGTTGCACATGGTATGTGGACACACAGGATAATCGACGTGTTCTGTTGCAGCTCAATTTGCAGTTAGGCTACAATGACTATGTAAAAGTGTATGATGGCATTGGAGAGAGAGGTGATAAATTAATGCAGGCATTCTCGCACCACAACAATAGGCATTCTGTGAGTGTGGAGTCATCAAAGGGTCAGCTCACTGTCTCGTATCATGCCCGCTCCAAGAGCACTGGCCATGGATTCAATGCAACATATCAGGTGAAAGGCTATTGCCTTCCTTGGGAACACCCTTGTGGCAGTGATGAGGAGTGTTTCACAGATAAGCAGCATTGTGATGGCTGGTGGCATTGTCCAAATGGCAAGGATGAGGAGAATTGTCCTGCTTGCCAGAAGAATGAATACCCATGTGAAGGAAACAGTGGACTTTGTTACTCAATACTTGACCGCTGTAATAACCAGAAGAACTGTCCAGATGGCTCAGATGAAAAAAACTGCTTTACTTGCCAGCCAGGAAACTTCCATTGTGGGACAAATCTGTGCATCTTTGAGACTTGGCGCTGTGATGGCCAAGAAGACTGCCAGGATGGAAGTGATGAACATAACTGCCTGGTGATTGTTCCCAGGAAGGTCATCACAGCTGCTCTGATTGGGAGTCTTGTGTGTGGCTTGCTGCTAGTGATAGCACTGGGTTGTGCATTTAAATTATATTCTCTGAGGACCAGGGAATACAGGTAAGTGTCTTTGTTGATGTTTTCATAGCTGTGGTGACTTTTTGCATTTTGTTTAAAGGAAAAAAAAGTTGACTGTTAACCAGAGAATTTGCAAAATACTGTGAAATTGAATTCAAGGACTTGATGGCAGCTAAATAGTAGTCCCTGCATTAGGCTTAGAGAAGATTTCTGGGAATAGTGAGGGGTATACCAGCTCTTCTGTGATCTGTGGAAAGTACATGTTTATTGTGCGGCATGGCAAAATTTGTATCTGACTTAATCTGTCTTGAGCAGTTTCCTTTTCCTTCTCCTCCCCTTGCAACAAACCCCTTGTCCTTGCCAAAAACTGAATGCTGAACTGCTACAGTGAAATCTTCACTTAATCTGAATTGAATAACCTTTCTCCCCTCCCCAAATGCTCTAGTTCTCAGTTCTGCTAAAAGTGATGTCCTGCTATGGTGGGGCCTCTTCTGGGCGGGAGTTATCCATGGTATAGCCTGTGCTCCTTTCCCCTGGTCCTATAAGCCTCATTTTACGTGTAGTGTGTGTGTTTCTTTACCTGTGTGTTACATGTATGTGCAAGTGGGGGTTCTGCTTTGTAGGAGGGAGTCATAAGGGACTTTCTGGTTCCCATCTCTTGTCATGTACACTGGCTCTATGCTATGCTGCTGACACTGTGTTTTAAACTGTGTGCTTTACATTCTCTCCTGATCAAATCTGCATGCTTTGCAAAAGAACTGCTGTTGCTAAGGTGGGAACCTCAGTGCCTCTGTTCTGTCAGGACTGTCAAACCTCTCTGCAACTGCAAGCTTCCCCTGTTGTGTGATCATTTCCAGTTCTTAATGTCTCTTCTGAAAATAACGTTTGAGCCCTTGCTGAAGAAGTTACTGCTGTTACTGGCACAACAGTTACTGACTGGTTGAAAAAACTTCAGTTGCCACAGTGTCCAGCCTGAGACTGCGTTAGAGAGTTTGATGGTTTGATTGATTCATATTTATACCCTCTACTCTTTGTCCTTTTATTTATTTTAGCATCCTGGTAAGATTTTTGTGGAGCTTAGTGGAAGGTTTGTGGTTTTACTCCTAGTGCGAGCTCATTGGCAGTGCTTTTATACATTAATATCAGGGAGGCAGGACTAACTGTTACTTCTATTCCATGTTTTCTCTCTGGTTCTGTTTCCAGAGCATTTGAGACTCAGATGACGCGACTGGAGGCAGAGTTTGTGCGTCGGGAAGCTCCACCTTCCTATGGACAGCTGATTGCCCAAGGACTTATTCCTCCAGTTGAAGACTTCCCTGTGTACAATGCATCACAAGTATGCAGACACAAGTGCTAATATTTCAGCAGCCAAACTACTATAAATTAGATAAAATCAATCTGGAACTGTATTTCCATGGCTGTGCTAATTATATGGAAGTAATATAAAAATGTGTATGTGTTACACAGAGCTGAAGAACCACAGTTCCTCAGGTGCTGTGGGTAGTTTCAAAACACATTAAATGTATGTATTGGGGAACAGCAGTGAGATAAGCACTTTTGCTGTATGTCAAGACAGAATGAATAGAGTCAGAGAGGTCAGAAAGTAAACAGAAAAAAAAGGCTTTTCAAGCTGAAACTATAAATGCATCTGAAATGATAAGAAAGTCTCTAGCAGTATTTTTGGAAAATTCTTGATTTTCTAAAATGATTGTTTTTCATTTACAGATAAATTACACTGGCAAGCCATTATGTCATTTTATTTCATTGCTGAGTGCTCAAAAGCTCCTGTACCCTGTCAGAAGTATTCAGATGAGATACAGTTCCTAGTGTGATAAAGCACTTGTAGTTTGTTACTCCAGTGGAAAATTCCTGGGTAGACAAGTAGAGCTTAAACTCATAAAGGAAACACTGTAAGGGACAGAAGTTGTGACTGCCCTTCCCTGGCAGTGTTCAAGGCCAGGTTGGATGGGGCATTGACCAGCCTGGTCTAGTGGGAAGTGTTCACAGCAGAGAATTTGGAATTAGATGATCTTTAATGTCCCTTGCAAGCCAAACCATTCTATGAATCTATGAGAGTCTTTTGGTACAGGCAGAGCTGTCTTCGGTGTTTTCAAATATTTTGTTAGAAAATACGCATTTAACAAGGAAGCACAGGGATCAAATCCAAGTATTGTGGTAAAGTGGAGATATTCCTGGGGAGAATGGGGTTTAGAAGTCTTTTGAGTATGTGTGAAATGCTAGTAACCTCTGTGTTACAGGCTTCTGTGCTGCAGAACATTCGAACAGCCATGAGGAGGCAGATGAGACGACACTCGTCAAGACGGAGCTCATCTCGGCGGCGCTTGGGCAGGCTCTGGAGCAGATTCTTTCACAGACCTCGGGTGAGAGGACAGATCCCACTCCTGACTCCTGCCCGCACCTCACAGACTACACTGGGTGATGGAATCATCAGCAGTGCTGATGGGACTATTCAGAGTCCTCCACCTTCCCCGGAAGGACCTAGTTTAGAGGCAAATGGGCAAGCCAGGGGCCCACAGGAAGCTGGATGTAGCAGCTTGCGGCCAGAGACTGAAATTACAGAGCCATCGCCTTCCAACATCTTACACCCGAATACTTGCACAGCAGCACATGCGGAGCCTGAGGCTGGATACACCGATAAATCCTTAAATGCTGACTCTGACAGAGAGCTTAAGCAGTCCAGTAAAGTAGATACAGGAAAGGCTTTCAGAGATCCTTTATCTGAAAGTGTTACAGAAACGATCCACGATGGGTCAGTGTCCAGGAGGACTGTCCCAGAGGACAATAGTTTAAGTGGAAGTCATCCACTGAGTGAAGATCCATGTAGATTACCCTTTAAAAAGTTGGAGTCTGGTTATCCAGACAGCCCTGTGAATGTTCGTATCCAAGTGGATGGACAAAACCAGTGTTGCCCTAACTCATACTGGGAGGAGCCTTTGGGTGTTCATGCAGGTTGTTGCCATTCTGTGGAAGTGCCAATGTTACAATCATCTACTTCCCTCTCTGAAAACAATACCAGTGATGATGAATCTTTACTTGTTTGCTAATAAAATTTTTTCTTTTGTCCATGTAAGTTTTGTAACTTCATTGTTTATGTGGCAATGCATTTTAATGATAGGTGGTATGTCTGTGCTCCCAACTTTCTGTCTTAAAACAAGCGTGCTTTAATCCCGCAGTGAGTGCAGTACAAGATTAAATGGGACAAATTTATGTCACCATTGCTATTCCTGAAACTCCAGTGGGGCAGAAGTAGGCCAGTATGTGATGTCAGGGGCTAGGAGAACAGGAATTGTCACTGCAGTTTGGAGGCATCTCCATCCTCTGGTAGTTCTCCTGTACTTTTTACTCACTCTGCATTCAGTGTTTCTTTGCCTTTCAGTGGTCTTCCTGAACTAGAGGACTCTGTTGGAACCTGGGGCAGACACCAGTCATTGTAATTCTGAGTACTAACTGACAACAAATAACATTGTTGTCTTTTTAGGCATAATAATTTAATTAAAATTTAATACTTTTAATTACAAATATGTAGGAGGAATTAAAATTCCCTGTAGCTTCCCCTTTATAGAAACTGCTCACTTCTTTTGGTCCCTTCAGAAATGTTTTGATGGCCATATGTACCTTGAAGTCTCCACTAAATCCAAAGTTTCTGTATGGAATACTCAGAATGAAACCAGGTGTCTTAGCTACTAAAGCTTTGTAATGAGAGTGTAGCAGTGTTCAGTATAAGTGGAGTGCATTGAATTCTAGTTGCAGCAGTATTTCTTTTTTACATTGTCATGTGTTGCATTTTCTTCAAAGTGGAGTTGTGAGTGTGGCAGAATTGTTTCCTTCTTCTCTATCCTCTTTTTCCTCTCCTTGTGTTTCCAGGGACTCCACACTGATACGACTTTGAGGGTGCCTGAAGGACACTGAGGCCTTACAGCTCCTGGGGGCTGCACTGGGAAGCACTGAGCACTTGGTCAGGATCAGACTTCTGTTTTATTTTGAAATAAAATCTGTCTCACAAGTTTGCTTGTAAATCTGCTACATAAGTGCAGATGTATAAGCCAGTGATGTTATTTATCTTTTATTTTTAGAGGATGTTATTTGGCTTTTATTTTTATTTGCTTTTTTTCCTTTGAAGAGCTAAAATAGATCAGTCCCATTTTCAAAGCTGACGCTGTGTGGATTGTACACACTTAAATGTAAACTGGTGCCTTTTTGGTTTTTTAGAGTGTAAGTAAAAGTGAGCAAGTTATTTACCTGTAAGAAGGTGGCACTGCAGGAGTCCCTGCAGAATGGCAGGACTCTGCCCTGTGATAGCTGGGTCCCGTTGCCATGGCTGGGGTGGTGGCCAGACTCTTGCTACTCTAACAAGAGCTCTGCTTTAATTCCCTCATGACACAGTGACAAACAAAAATGCTTTATAAAGGAGTTAATGAGGAAGTTGATACTGCTGCTCTGTAAACATTCGAGTGTTCCTGTTTGTTGTAGGAATTCAAGTTGTCCTGAGTTATTAACTGAACTTGTGAAATTGGGGTCTTTGACATCTGCAGGCCTGAGCTCTGCTGCCCACAGGACTTTCCCGACTGTAAAGGGAAACAGGCTTCTGCAGTGAACAGTTAAGTTTACATCAAAGTGTCAAAGATTTTTTCCTTTAAATGGGATATATTTAGCCCTGGATCTTTCACTAGGACTCACTTTGGAGGAGTGCCTTGGAAAGGACAAGGAACTTTGGCCTACTAAAATGTAATATGGAAGAGTTAAAATAGAAGGGATTTGTTTTTTCCTCTTCTGTTGCAAATTGATTTCATACTGTGCATTCCAGAGTTAGAAGATTCAAATTCTTTAAGGCCATTAATACCAGGAAGGGCTTGTGGTAAAATGCATAACAAGAGTTATAGTTGCATTAAATAAATACTGCTCAGTCATTTTTTTCCAAGTTCTTCTGTGTTCAGAACTCACTTCATCAAAGATAATGTAGTTTTGAAAGAGATCTTGCTTTCATAGCATTTGTAAACATTTTTGGTACATTCCACCTTTGCAAGGCCATGTACAGTAGTCATTGCACTGCCAGAATAGTTGTTTGCATCAAAGGCTACAGGTTTTAGTGTCTTTTTTTTTTTTTTTTGTCTAAAGGTAATTTAAAATACATAGACTTGTATGTGTAAGGTAGTTTAGTTAGGAGAAAGATTAAAGGTTTATATTGTGTGAATATGGAAGCACCTTAGAAATACATGTGTATTTATTTCTTTTACAGAAAAATATTTCTGTAATAAAATAATGCTGATCATGCCATGCCTTAAATCATCACTATTTCACGTGCCCAGAGCCTGTGGGTTTCTGACTGTCACTCTTAACACCAAAGCTCGAAGATTCCTAAATTGTACTCCCACAGTCTTACATGCCAACCCATGACTCCGTGTGTTGACATGAATGTGAAGGGGAGGGAGTGTATTTTGGTTTGGTTTTGTACCTTTGGGGTTTTTTTTACCATCTTACTATCTTTTCTGGCTGAAGCTAGTGGAAAGGATATAACTTTTTAAATAGTACATGTGAAATCTTGGCACTAGCAATTCACTGTTGTATACAGCTGCCTTTAAAATGTATGTATGTGTATATCCCAACTGAAGAAAAAGAAGCCCTGAAGTCTGTGACTATCAAGGTGGTTAAAAACGTAATTTCTGAAGTACAGCCTCTCCCATTCCTGAGGCCAGTGCTTGTTTTGCTGATGCTAATTCTTCTCCTTCCCTCTTTGAGGTACTGCTGGCTCTGTCCTGCTCTTTTTCAGAAGAAGGTGAAGGCTGAGTTATTTGGTGTTGACAGTGTTCTGCAGACTTGGAAGTCTTTATCTGTATTGAAGAGAACTGGACAGACTTCATGGTGATCCCAGATTTATCTGTAGCCATGAAGGATGGAAGGACACAGCTGGATGCAGAGGGATAATACCTTCTAGCCTAGCAGGAATGTTTGCTTTGCTTTGTCATGAAATGTTCATTCAGCTACAGTGGCAGCAGCAGGAGCACTGTTTCAAACCATACCATCATATCCTGAGGTGAGGCTGAAATGAGAATAACCCATGAAATGGAAATAGAGTAATAAAAGATACCTGGGTGTTTGCAGGTCTTTTGACAGCCTGTGCAGTACAATAGATGTCTTACAACAAACCAAGGGGCAAGCCTGGAAGGAATTTGGTACTTTTTAACAGACCCTTTCTCTGAGAGGAAAAACTGCTTTTGCTTATTTAAGATTTTTAGACTTGGCCAGAAATTGATATTGAGTTTTAATCTCCCAGGCAGGAGCTAGGATTTAAAATCCAGTACAAATACCTGTCTGAACCTGAATCTTGCAGGTAGCACACCTCGTGTCCTGTCCTTTGTCAGTCTGTCACCCTAGCAAACAGTTCAGTGAGCCGTTCTCCCCTTTTCAGATTCTGGCTCTTGTGATCTTGGCTACAGGGATTAAATGGTTACCAAGACTGAGGTGAGTGGTGGTGGTTTACATTTTATTCTCTTTCATTCTATGTGTTCCCTGCTTTATGATGCCCTCTGGATCTTCCTCCCTTCTATTGCTGTGTCTTACTCTAAGACAAATTTGGTTTTGGCCACTCAGCATCTTCTTACTCACTTTCTAATCCTTTTTCTTGGATTTTCCTTTTCCATTTGTCCAAGTGCAGAAGTTTCTCTTTGAAGATAGAGCACTGTTGAGAGGTGTCAAGGACCAAGGAGAGGAGGTTTAAAAACCAGTTTTTGGGTTGCCTGTACTTACAGCTGGAGGTGGAGACAGGACACAACTGTCTGAACTATAAAGCTTTAGAAAAGGACAAATTCCAAACAAAGTTTACCCTTTATTTTTCTTGCAATATCTCTTATAGAACTCCTCAGCAGCTGAATAACTGCTAACAATTTCTGATTTGGTTCTTGGTACAAAGGGGCTGTAAACCAAATGGTTTTTTTCCAATGTTTGACAAATTTATGGTAAGTGAAACATGAGAAGTACCTTGACAAAGGCCTCTGACTACTAAATGTGGGACCGCATGTCTGCTGGGGGCTGGTTGGTTGTTCATTTGTTGTCTTTCCTTTGAAGATGAATTATTTTGTTTAACTTCAGCTCTCCAGCACATTTCTCTCACAGCATTAGCTTGTTTGGTGGTGGGCTGTGGCAGCAGCTCTGTCCTGGGCTCCCCAACCCACCACAGCACCTCACCAGACAAACGTGCTTCTCCTCTGGGGCCACCAGCCCCTCTCCCAAGGTTGATGGCTGCATCAGTACTTTGAGAAGTGATGGAGCATGGCCAATGAAATCTCGTCTGCATATTTTTGGATATATGGTATGTAAAGATGCTTCCAAGTCAGATGTATTATTAAATACACAGGGACTCATATGTTCTCCTTGAGTTGGAGGAAAGCTCTGAACTGTAACAGCATGGTGCTGAACCCAAGGTTCAGTCCCCATGTGGGTCAATTTCTTAAAGAGTTGGATTCAATGTTCCTTGTGGGTCCCTTCCAACTCAGAATATTCTGTGATTCTGTGAGTCTCTTCCCTTGACCCTTCTGAGATCAAACTCTTCTGGTTTATATACTAATCTGAATGGAAAAAAATGATTCCTTTATCGAGTTTTTGAAAACCCTTGAGGGTAGCCAAGCCAGCAGAAGTACCTCTGCCTCATTCTCCCTCTGCTTCCCAACAGGGCCCACTCAACTCCTGGAATTTCATCTTCTCCATTCTGTCTTGCAAAGCATGTAGCACAGTGATGACATATCTGTTGCCTCTTTTTTTCAATACTGTGAAAATCAGATAAGAATAATCCAGTCCATTTTGTATTGACTTTGCTGTAGGCTGACTTACAGGTGACACTCCCCAGAGTATTTTTCTGCATTACAGCCTCTAATATTTTATGCTACATAAATATAATAGCACATAATTTATAGGCTTATATGAATACAGTATTGCACTGCTATTCAAGCTTTATTTAAATCCTTTCTGTTGGAAACAACTTGCTTCTGAGTATCAAGTATCACAATATTCTCAACATGCTGATAGTCAGCTGTTTCAAGATTTTTCTTTTGTTCAGTGGGCTTTAAAATACTAATAATTATGTCTCCTTTGAGACTAGTTGCTTTGTCTTTAGGAAAAATCTCTCATATGGATTGAGTGTGCTGTTAAATTTCATTTAGCATACGAATTTATCTAATTTTTTATGTTGATTACTATGGTTAGAAATTTTACGCATTAGGCACTAACCTTTGCAAAGCCTTTAATGTATGTGATATTGGGAGCAGAGATGAAGTTGTTCCTAAAAATGAAACATTGTGGAACACCTTTTGGGGATTGGTATCAAATTCAAAGATAAGGTCTAGTAAATACTATTCTAAATTAAACCTTCTGGTTTAAGGCCAAACGTTGTCACTTTTAAAGCATGTCAGTATAATCGGGGAAAATTTGAGCTAAACTCAATTAACAATGAAGACGAATTTGTTCTTTAATTTTGCTTTTGATTTCCTTATACAATAGCCAAGAAAAGCCTTGGTAGCTGTTGCAGTATTACTGCTATTACTATTATTACTACCTTTCTCATTACCATACAGACTTGTCTCAAGAGCTGCAAAGTTTCCATGCTAGCTCATTTCCATACCTTAATTGTTTAAACAAACTAAACCCATGCCAAAACTTAGCAGTTCTGAAAGCAATCATTATTGCTGATGCTGTAATACATTTTGTTTTCCCACTAGCTACTGAAGGTATTGAAGGAGTTAATCTGCTGGACTTTTACCACAGAAAGTGGATTTTAAGCTATGGAGAAGGAGACTTAGCCATGAGAGCCTCTGACATTACTTAAATGTTCAGGTCCTGCTTAGCCACAGAGAGGTCTGCTCTGAATTTTTTTTTTTTTAAACAAGCTGAATATTTATGATTTCTATTAGCAAATTATATATTCATACTATTATTTTAAATGTAGTATCTTTCTTTACATGTGTGCATATATACACATAAAACCACACCTTTTTTCTGGCTAAGTATATATTTTAATCTCTTATAGTTAACAGCTTTATACAAAGAGAAGAATGTAAGCTGTGTTTCTTTTTAGTGTCTACCATCTGAAACTTTGGAGAGAGATTAACAGAATTTTAATATATAGATATTACTATTTTTTTTAAAGTATTTCTGAATAATTAACTAGGAGATAATGAATATAATTTTTGTGCCAGGGCCATAGAAAGATACTTTTAAAATTACATTCAGATGGCTGTTACCAAGGCTACTGAATGTGATAGTTTTTGTTTTCAAAAACCATGAAAGAATATAGCTCAGAGCTTTTCTCACATTTTGCATTTTCAGAAGATTCCCTAGTGCAAAAGTGGCCATATTGCTATAGCAGCAAATCTCCATATATTAATTAAGTGCACGAATGAGATTTATTTCCTAGTGTATGGCACAAATAAAGTATGCAAAACACTTTCTAAGGAGCATCTGATGTGTGAGTGGTTTAGGCTGGTTACTTGGTTGAGCACAGCTGAAATGGGGAATTGGTCTCTGAAGCAATGTGACACCACCCGACACATCAATAGACAGGAGGAACATCAGGCTCATTTCCCACATTTCCTTTGAGTTCCCACTGCTGAGCCCGCTGCAAACCTCTCCATGTCTTCATCCTCCCAAGCTGGCACCTGGATCCTGCCGAGCTCCACGCAGGAGTTCCTGGGTGGTGCAGTGACCTCAGTCCCATCTGGGATGCAGGAGCCCCCCTCCACCTTTACAACAATGCTTCGAAACTGAGATACTTGAGATTTAAATGACTACCTCTGTATCTTTTTTTCTGTGTCACAAAAGGATGCTGGAACTGTGCAGATGATTGTTGGCATTGTAACCTTTTCTCTGTGGTCCATGCTCAGTGCAGTCACCCTTCCCCAGTTGCGCTGGTCTTTGGAGCTGGGATGGAGATGTTGTGCTCCTCCAGGTCTGGAAGGGGTAACTTCGATACCTCATGTTATGTGGGCATTCAGCCCACCTAGGGGCAGCAAGAGGTCTCCTTGCTTTCTCTTGATTTCTATACTTTGATTTTGTGTTGGGAACTGCCCTAGTTTGAAATGCGTAAATTTGTTTGTGTCTGGTGGACCCTCGTGGTGACTAAAATCAATATTCCAGAGCTGTGTCTGTGCTGCTTTCCCCTGCTGAGCAAGAATGCTGCCAGAAAAAAAACCCAACTAGCACCTTATTTTACACTTTATTTCTTTTTTTTCTTTTCTTTTTTTGTCTTTTTTTTTATTTTTATTATTTCTTAAGGAATAACTAAAAGCTACAGAGGCCATAAAGGATGTAACTCATTTTATGGGCTTCACTATTGGAGCTCTAAAACCAATTTTTTTTCCAGAAAAACTTTTTTCAAAAATCAGCATGTAAACAAGAAGCCACTTCAGCCTCAAAGGCCACGCTGTTATTTCCTCACTGCTGTCTTGCTCACCGGCTGCCAGGAGTGGGCCAAGGAGGCCTCCTCCTCTGCACTTCCACACTGAGGGTACACCACAAAACACAGCTTCTGCCCCCAGCACGTCATGGACTCTGCAAAGAGCAAATGGCCAGTGGTTAATGGGTGGTTAATGGCATGTTGAAGCTCTTCCAAACAAATCTGTGATGCTGGAGCAATGCCACATGGGAAGGAGGCTGCAAAGCCCTGCTGCCCCACTGGCTGCCCCTTCCAACCCTTCTCAGCTCCAGCTTGCTGATCAAAGAGTGTTTGTGAAGCAGGGGCAGATGAAGATGGAACAGCTTTAGGGATACCTTTCCCCAGCCCCTCACGGAGCTGCCAGTGCTGCCCATGGCAGGCTGACTAGGATGGCATGGCATGGCATGGCATGGCATGGCATGGCATGGCATGGCATGGCGAGACTGCCATCCCTCCTGGCACTGTGTCAGCCTGGCTGCAGTGACCACTGGCCTTGGGAAGCTGCTGGCAGCAGAGCCCACTGCAGCTGACAGAAACTCTCTAGTCACAGCAGAGGGCTGCAGTGTGCTTGTTTGAAAATCCTCGCCTTAGAGCAAAGTGATTAAAAATCAAACACAACCAAAACATAAAAGACTTATTTGCAGTTTTAACTTTATATGAGGGATAATGTAAGGCTTTATAAGAAACTTTTTAGTATGAGATAGTTCATCATGTCACACAGGGCTTGTGTGACATGACGTGCTGGTGGCACAGTGGGAGAAGGCAGGGCAAGAGGCAGACAAATTCCTCAGTCCCTTTGTGATTGCTTATTTAGACTCCATGTGCATAAAGTGACACCCTGGTGTATTTGCCACAGGACAGGCTGCTGCGAGCAAGCTGAGTGGATGGGCATAGAGGCATGAGAGGAGGCAAATGTACCCAGGAGTGAGCAAAACATCTGCCCAAAGAAAAGCACTGCCTGGCAACTTTGTGCCCAGGCGTTGCCCGTGGCTGAGATTGGTGGCTGGCCTCATACAGGCAGTTTCCTGGCTGTTTTGGTGCCAGTGTGTGGGAGTTTAAGCAAGGAGGGCAGCGAGGCACATAGTGCTGGCTTACCTATCAGCCTATTTACACACTTTGGTTTATTTCTCCAGTAGACTCCAAGGAAAAACACTGGCACTCCGGTTAAAATGATAATTAGTCCAACCCCACAGACGATTGGCTCAGAGTATAAGCTGAAGATCAGCAGAAATGCCCAAAATGCCAGATAAGTGATGGGGATGAGGAGGTTCACCTACCAGGAGAAAGAAGAGCAGAGCATGACTGTGCAGAGCAACAGCAGTGGCTGACTGGTTGTGGTGGGCTGCAGGCAGTGCAGGCTTCAGGCCCCCCATAAGCTGTGTCCCCCTTCCCTCTACTGCTGTTTTCCTCTCTGCCCATATGAAAAAGTTCACAAGAGATCTGCCTGTGTATCCCTCTTTTACACTAATGGCACTTAGGGACATGGTTTGGGAGGTGTTCCCATCCCACCCTTGGCATCACTATTGCAACTAAGAAATTTAGCTTTAAGAGTGTCACCTTGATAGGTCTGAAGATTTTGGGTTTCTTCCAGCGTAACACAATCAGGCCTATAATTGTCACTCCATAGCAGAGGTAGTTAATAAATGACACGTAGTTGATTAGCGTGTATGTGTCTCCCACAAGCATGATGATAAGTGTGGCCAAACACTGCAAAGAAAGGAGCATAGCCTTCTTGAGCCATTACTAGAAAAGACATCTTAAAAACAGCAAAACCAAGCAAAAATCCCATTAAAACATTCAAAATCCTTTTGTTTATGGCACCTGCTGGGTATGCACTGCCTCCTGTGTCTCTGTGCCTTATTCCCAAGCTATGCTGCCAGGGCTGGGGCTAAATGGGTATTTAGGGTCACTTGGGGCATGCTGAAGTCAGAGACTAGAGGTTCTGTTTATAAATATCCTGGGGTGCTGGCATAGGTGTCTCTGCTGCCCATGGCTGGGCAGGCAGGGCAGGAAGGCTGGCAAAGCTCCCATTACACCTATTTCTGTTAAGTGTTTTAAAAGCTATTGAACCTTATGATGAGGACTCCAGACAAAAGATTTTCTTAGACTTAACATGTTGTGTTTCAGGCACTATGTTGTTGCAAATGGTCTGTATATGATAAAGAATTAGAGGTTTGTCCTTTCTGCTGCTGGCTCATGTCACAGCTGATCAGCATTGTCAATCTTTTGAGCATTACTAATGTTTGGAAACTGGCAGATGGATGGTGGAAATTTCCATGTTTTTGCTTGCTTTTTTGAACTCTACATCTGCCTAATACTGATACCAAATTGATTTTCACCTTTTTTGCTTTTATATATTCTCTATATTCTTTACACATACATTTGTAGCACTGCAGCCTATTATAATATTTGTAGCTAGCTTTTTACCTACTCTATTAGACAGAAAGACAAAAGAAATTCTGCAATGGCTCCAAGCTGGGGACCAAGGTTAGATTATCTGGAAGCCGAGGTTGAAACTAACTCTCAGAGACACATTTTCATTAAAAAAGTTTAGTTCCTATTTAAGGGAGGGGAGGGGGGAGGATTCAGATAGAGTTGAACTGAGGGGGAATTACCTCGTTGTTTATGTCTCTACTTGGGGATTCTTGTCAGTCATGCTAATTTGCAAAACATTTGAAAATTGTACGCATTTTATGTTGCGTGTGCATCTTCAGCGCTTTCCACCTAGCGCGTTGTGCACCTAAGGATCCTTGTAAAGGTAACCCTTCTTATCACCTAAGTGTGTCTATCTTGTGATTTTATGACCAGCAAAAAGGCATCAATACCATAGAGCCAGGAGAGCTGATTTGGGGGCCAGGGTGCCACTCCTCAAGCCCCCACCTTACTCTTTGGTACCACCGGGGCTGGGCACTCACCTGCACCAAATACCAGTCCAGTGAACACTGTCTGCTGGGGCCCAGAGCCAGAGGGAAACTAAATATCCAAACTCCTCCAGAGTGCTCAAAATTTTGGTCTGTGTTGATCCGGGCTCCCTTTTTGCCTTTGTCCCTTTTTTCTTAATTAGCCATTTCAATATTAAGTTCCTTCCAGGAGGGAAGGTTTCTGCACCTCCAGCACCAGGAATTAAGCACCACCACAGCCAAATGCCCCATTGGTCCCTCTGTTCCCATATTCAAAGCCTTGCAGGCTTGGCAGGGGGATTTCAACACCTTGAGCAGTTTCACCACAAAATGGATTTAAAATTGGACACCATCTCGTATTGCTGATATATAACATGGTCGCTGCTCTTCCCTGAAGTGTGCACTGTGTCCTGTGTGTGTACAGCTCCACTGCCCCTGCTGGGTTTTGCAGTGACGTCGCTTGGAGTGGAAAGATTCCATAAGTAAGTGACACTGTGTCAGATCTGCTCACAGTGTGGGTGTCAGCCCCAGTGGCTCATGGCTGTAGAGGAGGTGCTGCCCTCCCGATAGCCACATGGCTCACAGGGGGGCCAGCTACTCCCCACCATCTTGCAAAACAACCCAAGTCTGTTTATTTTACATTTAGCTTGACCCCTTAGTTTTGGAAGTAAAATAGTAAATCAGTAAAAATTAAGGTCTCACTGATAGGGTTGAAATAGCCATTCTCCATGAACAAACAAACCTCTCTCCATGCAGAGATCTAGGTGTGATTCAATGGAAGACAAAAGGAACCTGAAGCATTAATTAGGTTTGCCTAAAGTGTGGCCCTGTTTGCTGTGGCAGCTGCCTACACTATACTATTACTAACTTTCTATTAAGAAATAAATACATCCAAGCCACATTTGATGTGCACTGAGCTGCATTAAAACACCTTCAAATGATTAATTGATATGCCATGCTTCTTCTGTGATTTGCTCTGTGATTCAAGGCGGGTGGCATGGTGTGGATCAGTCAGCTCGACAGGCAGCTTGCTCTTGTTGGTGCTGTTCCACAGAGACACAGCCTCTGAGACTCAGTGTGTTGTTTCAGCTGATGTGTTTTTAAGGACAAAGGAGTTCTGCCTCATGGGCCCCAGCAGAACACAGGATCCCACGATGGTTGCCCAGGGCAGTTTACCCCAAACCTTCCATGGGCAACAGGCAAGATGTTTGTGATGGGGCACTAAGCCCCAGGAATGCTGTAAAACCTCAGCAAGATGCGTATTTTGTCATAAATGGGAATGAGCAGGAGGATTATTCTGTGAAATTTTGTATGGGTATATTGTGCCAGAGCTGCTGTTAGAGCTTGGATACATGTAAAAATGCATCTTTCTAGTGCATCTGGGGTCAACAACTTGTGGTTTTGATATCAGTGGCAAATCTCCAGTTGGCAACCATTGATACAGCCAAGATTTCAAGCAAATGCCCTTTGGGGAATTCCTTTGCTTGGGCCCTGCAGCCTTGTACAGCAGCAGTGCAAATAATTTTTCTCTTTAACATCTTCTATGCTGCTGTAAAACCCATCACATATTCTAGTTTCACTATTGATAAAAGCATATGAAGCACTTTGTTTCACATAGTAACTTCCCTAAGTCATTAGTACTGTGGAAATTTACACTGTCTAAAAAGTGAGGAATATTTTTCCCACAGGAGCACATCAGCAACTGGACCAGCCCCTGACACTCCTAACAGCTGGCCCACTGGTGTCTGATCTTTGCAGGTCACCTGTTGTCTGCCTGATGTACCATTCAGCAGACACATTACTCAGGGCCACTTGTAATCATTGTCCCTACTTAATCTTTTGGCCTATGAAAGAAATACTTATGGCTCTCAATGAACTGCCTGATCACCCTTCACAAGATGTTTTGGTTGTTGAAAGTAATTATAGGAGCACTTGGTCCTTTCCCTGGGATCCACCATAACTCTGGCTTTGGTGGCAGGACCTAAAGCAGCCTTGCATGAGTGGGATTAGCAGTGACCATGGAGATTTTCAAATGCTTGTAGGAAGCAGGCAAATTTGGTCTAAGGAACTAATCTTTTCTTCCATAAAGTATCTCTGTTTCAAAAGCCGGTTCCTACCTCTTGCTGCAGGACATGAGTTAATGAGCTTACACTGCTGCAGAGGTGCCTTCCCCTGAAAACCCAGGGGGAGGGACCCTGCAGGGTACGGGTCTGTCCCTGTCCCTGCTCCCATGTCACGTGTGCCCCATACCTGTCCCTGCTTGGGTGGGTTTGGGTGCCCAGGCCTGGGGAAGAGAGCAGGGTCCCATGACTGGAGTCTGCCTGGAACTCCAGCCATGCGGATGGAGGAATAAAATAATCCCTGAACATCTGTAAAAATATCGCTTCATCTTTCCTTCCAACTCCATCGCTGTCTTTTTCATGTTGTAAGGATTCCCCATTACAACAAATGGTGGAGAAATGCGAACATTCGATCCCTAAAAACGATTTCTAAAGGTCCGGAGTACACCAATGTGAATTGTGAGTAATTGAACTTTCCTATTGTCTTGTTTTTGGCTGTACTTTCTGACCAGATGGAGAAATCAGAGGAGCTGTGGCTATCTGAGCCACAGAGAAAAAGGTACTTGGAAGTGAAAGAAATTATAGCGAAACAAAATGCAAAACTGGACCCAGGACATTTAGAACACTTTTTTAACTGGCTTTTCAAAAATTTCTTTTAGGTCACTCGAGACTTAATTTTTGATGTTGGCTTTCCTGTGACTAGAGGGGACAATTTTGGAAAGAAATTGATGAGTTGCTAATGATCCAGTCAAGAAGTGGAATGGCAGTAGAATTGATCCCAGCATCTTTTGCTATTGAAGATGCTCTCATAAAGCACATACTCGGTCCCAGTAACACAGAAGTGCATGCGGCAGAGGTGCCTGAGGCTGAGGTGCCTGAGGCTGAGGTGCCTGAGGCTGAGGTGCCTGCGGTGGAGGCGCCCAGGCCCCCTAAAAGCACCAGCCGTAGAGCAGACCCCATCCCTGTATCGGAGTGCACGCCTGAGCAACAGCGGGTGAGAGAGCGACGACGGAGACGCTGGATGAGAGAGTGCATTCCTAGGGGTCTCTGAGGTATTCTTACAGTGAATAAAGAAGGAGAGCTAGTGGAAATAGCTGCTGAGAAATGCAAAAAGCGAGCCGTGAGAGCAGAGGCGCGAGCAGCGAGGGCACCGGCAAGGGCAGCAGTGAGAGTGGCAGCAGCTGAAGCGCATCCCGGCGATGGCCGCCCCGCGCCGCATGGCGAGCGACGGTCTGAGCCCCACACCGAGAAAGGCAGCGGCGATTGTGGCAGTCGCTATGGTGACCGCAGTGAGCCACGCCGAGCACAGCCAGAGGGGCGTGGGGGCGAGAAGGGAACCGCGCTAGCCCACGGCCACACAGCCGACAGCAGCAGCAGCAGTGGCAGTGCCGGCGGTTCAAAGCCGCGCACACGCGAACGCCTCACGGGGCACGGCCGTGCAGCCGCGCAAACGCCCGGACAGCGTGGAGCAGTCATGAGGAGCTCCAGAGGAGAAGCGAGCACGGCGCCAAACGGCGGTGCAGAGGGGGCCGAAGGCGGAGCAGCCGGCAGGGTCAGCGTGCACCAGCACGGCCAGACCGGACCCGCACGGCCCCACACGTGATCCCGAGGAGTCCAGACCCTGTGAGAGGAACGCGCTGGCGGCCCCGGCCCCGGCAGTCCTGGATGTGACAGCTCCGACGTGAGAGCAAGCAAAGCTGAAAGCAAGAACAAAGGAACTCGGAAAAATGAAAAGGTTATCGCAGCTAGGGTTTTTGGAACTGTAAAGTGGTAAAATGTAAAGAAAAATTACGGTTTCTTGTTGCAAAATGATACTGGAGAAAGTATTTTTGTCCATAAATCTGCTATTGTAAAAAAGAACCCCAAAAGTGATGTTCCAAGCTTAGAAGAAGAAGAAAGAGTAGAATTTAAAATTGTGCAAGGAAGGAAGGGCCCACAGGCCGCATGTGTTACAGGCCCTGGGGGTGCCCCTGTCAAAGGCAGTAGATATGCTAGACAATATCCCCATAATCCCTATCCTTTCCCCTACCCCACCTTCCTCATTTATCCCATGCCCCTTTATCCCCCATATATGCCCAGCACAAACTTCCCTTTCTGGTTCCCCTCACAAAACCAGTCCTTTTCATTTGCCATTAATCCCTTTGCAATGCCGATGGGGGTGATGAAAAGGAGGGAGGGAAGAAATTAACTGTCATTTTCTAAGATTCCAACAGGTACAAAAAGGCAAATCCCTTCCTCAGTTTCCATCTGAAGCGTGCTCAAGTCCTGTCTCCCTTCTGATGCTCCAAAGAAAATCTGTTTGGACATTTGGGGACTCAAGATAGTGGCTTCCTTTCCTTTGAAATGGTTTTGTTGTTTTTCCAACTGTATTTTCCAATGTTCTTTATTTAATAAGAAAGGGTGAATTGTGGAGGTGCCTCTCCCTGAAATCCTGGGGGGAGGGACCCTGCAGGGTATGGGTCTGTCCCTGTCCCCATGTCACGTGTGCCCCATACCTGTTCCTGGCTGGATGGGTTTGTGTGCCTGGGGCCTGGATAAAGGAGCAGTGTCCCATGACTGGGTCTGCCTGGGAACTCCAGCCATGCAGCTGGAGGAATAAAATATTCCCTGAACACATAAAGAAATATCGCTTCATTTTTCCTTTCAAGTCCATCGCTGTAACTTTACTTGTTGTAAAGATTCCCTGCATTACAACACACTGCAACACAGCTTATGAGGGAAACCCTTCAGGTGTCAGGGGACTGGGAGAAGGCGGAATTATTTCTGAGGCTGAAGGCTGCTTCTCTCTGGGGCAGTAGGAGCCGTTCAGCTGGCATCTACCAGCTGCAATTCAGGCTGACACACTGCTCCTCTTCTGGGGTAAAACCACCACTAAAGCGTTTTTCCAGCTCTTCTCTCCATGATTCAGTGTTTCTAAAAGCAGGTTACTTGGTGACAGAGCAAGGATAGTAACACTTACACAGACAAGAAGGGCAGGAATGGGTGTGCAGTGCTTGACGTGGATCATGGCAAGCAAACTTGGCAAATGGCCTTCTCGAGCACCAGAGAAACATAACCTGGAAATAAGAAAAGTAATGATGAAATCCAATGGGTATGCAACAGCCTGTCCAGTCCCTAGTCATATAACACCTCTTATCTCAACCACCTGCTTTGGTCTTCTCATGTAAGGGAGCTGTGGCTGCCACTGCAGAGACAACTAGAGACTGTGTACCCTGGGGAAAGGTATTTGAACTAAACCCTTCAGTATACAAGGCCTTCAACAGCTAAAGTCACCTGGGAAAAACCTGCTCTGAGATGCCAAAATACCTCTGAGGACTATCTGCTGGCCAGCGTTGTCTCTTTACCCAGTGAGGGATGAATACTCTGAAGGCTGTGTGGGTATTTAGAGTGTTAAAAGGTTTTGGATAAGGTTTAACATGCCCTAGCATTTCACTTTTAAGTGTATACCGTGTTACATATGCACTTTGATTTGTTGCATATCATACCCATGAAAGTGCTGTGATAAATAACTTTCCCAAGGTACTTGAGCAGTTTCCTCAAAAAAACTTTATAACTTCTAAATTAAATTCAGATGGGTCAGTTATTATAAACAGGCTTTATTGATTGCAATCTTACAGACTTTACAGATTCTGTCCCACCTATCACAGTATCCATGCAAAGCATCTTGCTTGAAGGTGATTTTCCAGCATGGGCATGAAAATGCCTGTAACTGAACAGCACCAGTCCCTAAAACTCCTCTTTGAGCAAAACACAGTTTAGCTGGGAGCTACTGGAACTTTCCTGATAAAAAATAACTTTGGTTTCCTGCTAAAGCTGTGTTTGGAACTTACTGTGAATTATTCCACGCGTGCAAACACTTTCAGTAACTCATGAGGATTAATTTGCAAGAAATTTCATGATTAAATATTACTTTTGCTAATTTGAAACGGAATAATTCATAACTGATTGTATCCAACACACCCAACAACAACCTCATGCTCTACAACATCCAAAATGTCTAGCTAGCATTACTTTAGCAAATGCAATTAAAACAGCCCCACCCCAAATTAGATAATGTTCATAAAATTGTACTCCATCTAACCTTGATGAGGTAAAAAGGTATCCATTTATTCCTCCAAATGTAGATAGGGCCACTGAGACTGGCATAACCCAGGAAAAATAGCCCAGTAACTTTTCACCAAATGTCTAAAGCAACAGAAGGCAGAGAAACTGAAATACACTGCAAAGCACAGTACTGAAATCAAAGTGTATTTTAGACATCCAGGGAATGGTTTACTTACTACCGCCACAGCGTTGGAGGACAAGAGCTCTTGGGGTGACATGGCAGTGAAATATGCAATGTTGGTGAACGTATACACAAATGTCACCAATGGGATGGATATGAATATGGCACGAGGTAGGTTCCTAATAAAAGAATTAGGAGGGTAGATAAGAAATTACAATCATGCACAGCAAGGTCACAACAACTGTGTATGGCCCGGGGATGGTCACCCAGCTGGGTGGGTTTATTGGCTGTTTCTTTGGAGGGAAGCAGAGCTTCCATCAGCTCTCTAACTCACTGCATGTTGGAGAAGGCTAAAAGTGCTATGAAATGCAGTTTCTGCAGGGAGTTTCCACGTACAAAGATACCATGAGCTCCATTAGGGCTCTTGATTGGGATTGGGACAGATTGCTACTGAAAAATGAAACATCCATTTCCCAAAAGCCCTATGTACAGGCACCATGGTGGAATAAAATGTCTTGCTTTCCTTTACCTTCCCCTGCTCTGAAAAGGAAGGGGATCCTGTTGCTCAGCTGCTGCCTTGGGCTGTTGCGTACTATAAACCTGGTCTGGTCATACAATACCATGGAAACTCACAGTAGTACAGATGTACTTGATCTGGAATCCAGAGACCTTCTTAGAGGTGGACACCTGAACTGTTCTGTATCTAACATAATGCATTTTTCTCTGTGTGTTAGATATGGAAAAAAGATTTTTAGAAAGCATGTTTAACCTTGTGAATTTGAACAGATTTAGGAAAAGTAGGAAGTGATTTAAGTTATCCATTTTTTTTATACTTTTAATTTTTCCTCTAAGGTTGCAATAGTGATTTTAAAAAAAAAGGCTGTTCACTCCTTTCTCTCTTTATTTCTCAGCTAAGGCCATGTTTACCTCATTTAAGTAATAAATTTTTTATTATTCAGCCTTGAAATTGTGGTAATCCATTAAAATATTGTTGTTTATTAAGGAAACATATTACCACACTTTCTTTATTCCTGCTGAGATCTCTGGATCTCTTTGCCACTCACTGGTGTGCAGAGATGCTCATAAGGCTGTGGCTTTAAGTCATTCCCATCCAACCTGTAATAGCTTAAATTTCTTCTTGCTTAATTGCTGTGTGCATTGGATGCCCAGAAATAACTCATGTTCCAAGAGCTACTCTTGACATTTGTCATTCCACTTTATTAACTCAGAAATGTTTAAACATTTGAACTTCGCCAAACTAAAATTCCTTTTCCCTCCAGCCTTCTCAGCCTGCTTCTGATAAATTATTTCCAAGCCCCTTTGCGCACCCCGGATCAGCAGTGACCCAATGTAAGTGCCCACAGCTGTGCTGGGGCAGAGGACCACTTTCACTGCACAGCTATTCTCCTTTAGGTGTCTGTGGGAGACCTTTGGGTGAAAAAGCAAAGCAACTTCCGGGATAATTCAACTTTTTTATGACAAAGAAGATTCTCCCTGTAGATAGTTGTGCAGTATCTCATCTATGGTAAATTTTCTGCTACGGAAGTTTGATTATGATTGAATAGTGACATAAAGATAGTGCCTTGTCTGTAGGCTGCTTTGATTCAGTTAATACCTTGTGCAATATTTTTTTAATTTCATTGTTTCTGTAACTTGCCTACTGTCTGTTGTAAAAAAAAAAATCTCTCCTTTAGAAAGACCAATCCCACAGACATGGAATGACATTGCAGCATCTTATGAAATGAATAATACTACCAGATAGCTCCACTGTTTCAGCCTCTTCAAGAAAAGTGTCATGGAAATGGATACTTGCCTGCGGGGATCGACCAGCTCTTCTGTTACGTAATTCAAGAAGTTCCAGCCACTGAATGCAAAAGACCCTTGAAGAAAAGCTAATGCTAAATGTCCCACAGATGGAGTCATCCAAAAATTGAATGCATTGCTTGGTGTCAACTCTTTGTAGTTTCCTGCATAGAAAGTGCAAGCAAGATGTTAAACCACGCCTACCTTCCTCAAACACTTTAAAATAGGTAAGCTTTCATTTTTTATTCTTTATTCTTTATTGGAACTGAGACTTCATGCTCTTCATGTCACCATGGGCTGACACAGCAATTGCAGTGCTTTCTGCAGGACAGTGTCCTAGTGAGGCAGCTCATGCTGTACAGGGACCCTTCACCACCCTCTGTGCCACAGCAACTTGTGAGACCCTTTGTCAACCTGCACTGTCTGACAGTGAATCCTTGGCAGTGTAAATTCCTACCTGTTCTTAATGCAATTTTCTTTTAAAGAGTTTGGTGTTGTTTAGTAGAAATCCTTGAAAATAAAATGTCTATGGGACTGAAAGATTTGTCAAGACTGTAGGACTGTTACCACTGAGAAAAGAAGTTTTCTGCTCCTTGTAATGTCATATATCTTTGTCCTTTATAAGACTCATCATATGCATGAGAAAAATATTATAAGTCTTTTGTGATTTCTGCTTTCCAATAACTCTTTAATCGGTGAGACAATTTTGCCTATGTTTAATCTTATAAGTCACTTTTTGCAGGAAATTAGACTAGTGCCTGAAATGAAGCAAATATCTTCCTGCCCTAGGCAAAGCATTGCTTATTCATTTTACGCCCAGAACATTTCAAATTCAAGAAATGCACAATAGATTAAAAATTTTAAGTAACTATTCTGAAACATCGTGAGCTGCTCTCCTTTATTCTATCAAATCCTACAAGGTAATCTCGAAAGGGACTTTTTTGAGGGGATACAGCTGATTTCTCTCTTGTGTCATACTTTCCACAGCTGTGTCAGTATGCAACTGCACAGCTCGGCAAAACCCAGGGCATCTTCAGGTCAGCTTGTAAGGAGGAAACTTTGCAGTAAGTGGGAAAAATCAAGTCTATCAACAGTACCATACCAATGTTAGAGCTGTCTCACAGAGTACCTTTAAAGATCTGTATGAAGCCCACAATAATGATAAGGGTCAGGGCTAAGAGTTTTCCTGCTGTAAATATATCCTGAATGCGCGTTGCCCATCGCACACTGGAGCTGTTCACCCAGGTCAGGAGGACTGGAGAGCAAAAGACTGAATTCAGTGAAATGAAATTATGTTTATTTAAGAACATACAGTCAAAATATTGAGAAAAACACACATGTTCCTGCAGGAGCTCTAATGTGGCCAGGAACAAGGGTGAAGAGGACAATTGCCTTTCCCAAGGATGCTCCCAGCTGCAGGGGCATCCCTGACAGCTGTCAGCCTTCACCCCTAGGCTGCTGCCAGCTGGGGCTCTCCCCAGCTCCAACAACTGTGCCCAAGTAGTGCTCAGCGTGCAGGGATCATTGCCTCCTCACAGAAACAGTGAATGTCTGCAGTCCTGGAGCTCGGGTTTGCTTTTGCTGCTCTAGAAGTAATTAATGCAGAGCTGGCTGCATGCTGCCTTCTGCACACTCATGTTTGTAAATGTGAAAGAAGACTAGGAAGGGGAAGGGCTCAAATGGTGGTGGGTCACCTGTGCCAGGTGCCCATGCCTCTGTGTCCCATCCCACATGCTCACCTGCCGCCACTTTCCCAGAACCCACAGGGATTCAGGTGCCTTTGTGCCTCACTCCAGGCCACTTGACTTGCTGCAAGCAAGTGGAAAAGGACAGAATATCCCACACTGGTCACAGTGCCTCTCCTGAGACCTCCCCACTGGCCTTTGGAGTTGTGGCCCTGACTCCAGCCTGGCTGGAGCAGCCCCTCAAGTGGTCCCTTGTAAAACCATGGCAAGATTTGTGTGTGTGCAAGAAGCAAATACTCACGTAAACACACCATGGAGAGGATCCTAGAGGCATTATAGGGGGGGATACAGTTAGGGAAGACAGGTTGCAGGACATAATTTGAGAAGGTCAGTGCAATGACAGCCAGACTAGTTGGGTACATGATAAGCACTGCACTCCACAGCAGCAGAAACCTGGAAAGACAAGGAAAAGCACAAGAAAGCAGTGCTGGTGCTGTGCTGGAGGAGATAACACATGCTCAGCTGTGCACGACGCATCAGAGCTGAGCACCTTCGTCCTGGTCACACATAAGAGACACTCATGACTCTCCTTCTCCCTTTTCCCATGTTCTTAGCACAATCTGGATTTTAAACAAAACAAGCATGGTTTAGAAATGTGTGGGAGAGGGAGGATTATGACCAGCAGGCACGCTTTGATTTAACTGTGTGCCTAGATGAAAGAAGCTTTGTTGCTCCTGGACTGACAGCAGACAATAACTGTGGTACTGTGGACAGGACTAACATGTACCACAGAGGAGCAGTCCCTCCATGCAAGGCACCTCTGAAAGGTTTTGGCAGGGCCTTCAGCCACAGGCAGTGGCTGTACTCTTAGGGCTGCTACCAGTTCCCTGCTGGTCAGTAAGGGGGGTTTCTTGTCACTGCTCGTGTTGGCTCTCTGGCCCAGGCCAGGGCAGATTAGTACTTCAGTATTTTGTGATGGATCACACAGTTGGGGTCCACTGGACTGGCTGGCTGCCTCCTGATGTGGCTTAAGGTGATTGCACCCAACAAGGTATCTGTGCAAATATAAAGCATGAGATATTTTGGTTTCTCATTCTGTGCAAAGGAAAAAAAATTTAAAAAGGCAGCAGTTGATCTGGTTAGTCTTTAAAAATATTTGAAGTATTATTATTTCTATAGTGAGAAGTAATCATTGCAAGAATGTGAAGTTTTTCTTGCCATGTATATTCACACACAGATATGCACACAGTCATTTGTTCACCTACATGCACAAATGTAAAGGGCAGGGATGCCTGACACAAATGAGGATTTGAAAAAATATTTCCAAATAAGACAGTATAATTTCTATATTACATGGGTTGCTCTTTAAGGGGCTGCACCCACCCAGTGTGTTCCCTGCTTCCAGCCCTGTAATCTGGTGCAGCTGAGTGAGCCCCTTTCTGTGCCATTAACCTGGAAGGGAGTACTACTTCCTGAGTGCTCCTCAGCTGAGGTGGTAAATGTCTCTCAGTCTCATCCTTTTCTTTGCCTTCTTATTTCTGAGAAGTATGGGGTAATTATTAGCTATCAGAGTTAATTTGGCAAACCAAACTGATGCAAGAACTGGGTACTTTCCTAACTGGCACTGTAGATTTTTACAATAAACTCAGCAGTTTTTTTTTTCTTTTCTTTTTCTTTATTTTTTTGTGTGACTCTTTTATTTTTTCCCCAATTTCTAATGTTTTTCATTGTGGTTCAGAACAGTTTTCTTCAGTGATTGCTTTGTGATATTTGGTGATGTTGTACCCAGCTTGGGACAGCTCTACAGATCCTGCTTGCTGAGTTAACTCAGCTGGTCCACATTGAAGAATAAATAGGACCTAAAGACTGCAATAACAATTTGCTGAATATGATCAGGATACTCATGGTTCTGACTGAGGTCAAGTTCTTTTGTATGGCTGTCAACTGGCAGGGCCTTTGCAGGGGCTATCAATTTTTCCCTGTTATGTTTACCTTCACCCATACAAACTGTAGGCCAAGAATTGTGTAAAACATTCAGTGGGGAGAATGATTTTGAAAACATTATTTTGGGCAAAATTGGCCCTTGTTTCTATGTTGTAATATGGAATGTGGTATAGCTGGTATTAGGTAGAATATGGTTTAATGGGAGTGGATTATTTATGACAGTCATGGAATTGAAATGCAGGATTGATAACACAAATTAAAGCAGGTGCATAATTTTAGCAGAGAGGTACAAAGTTGCACTGTCAAATGTGAAGTTCACAGGAGACACGGCAGAAAAACAAGATGGATGTAAGCCCACTTTATCTTGTTTCTACATGTAAGTTTTAATCAAAACCCACTTCTGAGAAACAGATCTCCACACTGGTCACTCAGATCACATTCACATCCCTGAACAACCAGCTATGGGGGCCAGGGTGCAACGCTGGCATGCGCTTTGTTCTCACAGTGCCAGTGGCTGCCAGGGCTGGCAGGATGAGGACCTGGAGGCCCAGCTGGCTGGGAATGGCTGTTCTTGAGCAAAACAGCTTGTGGAGAGGGTGGAGAGAGGGTGGCTGCTTGAGGGAGGGAGATGACAGCAAGGCATACCTGGAATTACTTTGTTCTTCAGATGGAAAGTGGTGGAATTATTGCCCTGAGGGCTGAGCTATGGCACTGAAGATGTTGGGAGATGGAACTCCACCCTACAGCCTTTCAAAGTTACTCTGTAACTTTGATTACAAGAATACCAGAAGTTAAATCTTCTCTTGTTGCTGCCTGAGAAGTGCTTGAGAACAGGCTTGAGACAGCTGAATGTAAAGAAAAAGGAAGCTTTAGCTGTGTGGTTGGTTTTGGTTGTTTGGTTGGGGTTTTTTTCTGAATATCAGATTTTGCATGAGAAATCTGAGTTCCTGCACTTGCTGGTGGTGAAAGAGCTGGTAAAATAACCACCCTGCCTGTATTCTAGCCACTGGCTGGCTGGCCTCCACTGTGTTTGGTTGTTGAGTCTGATCCAAAGTTCATTGAAGTTAATGGCACACACTGCCATCAGTGTGTATATGAATGAGACAACGTCCAATTAGAGCCCATCCCCCATTTTAGAAACAGGCTGGAGTACATGGTGCCACGTGCTACTCTTGGGAAGCTGTGGCATTTGTGTGAAGTGCCAGTTATGCCTGGACTAAAACTGATTTTTTTTGCAGATATCTCTGTATATTAATTTCCTCACCTGTGGAGAGAAATAAACAACATGGTTTGATCTGGGACTTAAATAGTCTAGTGGACTTGGAGAAATTGGTTCTCAAACATCTATTTGGGATGTGCCTGTACTCCCTCGAGGATCTCACATAGATATTAAATTTTATGGATTCAAAGCAGCCTGCGAAAATATAAAATTCCATTGTACCCTACTTGTGCATCATTAGCAAAAGAAAACAGTTTGAAACAGGTACTATAGCACAACTCACCTTAGTACAGTTCAGGAAAAATTGAACTGGTTTAAGTAAGTTGGAGCCAGTTTGAATACTAATAATGCTATCCTACATTGCTGAAAGACTTAGTGCCTTTGGAAAATTCAGATTTTTGCAATAATAAAAAAGAAAAATAGAAGTATATTTGAAGCATGTTATACTTGCAGTTTAGAGTGACATGTATCAAAACCTTGGCCGAAAACTCTCTGCTGACTGATTTTAATAAGAACATATGTCCAGTCACTGGTCTCTGCTGGTGAAGTAGCTGTGTTAACTGCAGCATTATTGTTGAGCATTCAGAAGAAGTTGTATTGATCAGAAATGCACTGGAGGGTTTTTCATGAAGCTGATTTTATTCATTGTCTTCTGCAAGAATACTTATTAAGTCTTTTATTTACTATTTGGAGTAATGTTCTTTTCATGAGCCCATATACATGTAAGAAAAGCTGTGCTCAGATGGCTCCTACAGCACAGGCTGTAACACATTCCCCACAGTTTGTGTGCTTGCACACAGATACTATTTAAGACCAAAATGATTTCTAAATAAAGATAAAATCAGGAGTCTTTCTCTGGTACCAGACCAGAGCTTAGTAATACTGGAACCCTTCCTCACCTCTTCCTTCTCCCCTGGCCAGAGGAGCTGGGGAGTGTCTCTGCTCAGGGTTGTCTCCAACCAAGGTTTGCCATCACCACCACTGTTCAGCAGTGTTTCATGCTGTCCTTGAGCTGGACTCAGAGCAGGGTTGCTGCTCTGCAGCCATAGCTCCCACCACCTCAGGACATGGCCCGGTCCTGCCTCTGTTACTCCATTCACCTACTTGAATCACACCAGCAATGTGGCTTTTTAAATTAAAAGTTATGCAACCAACTATCGATACTGCCAGACATGGAAGTTGGGGCATGTAGTTATGGCTGTTACAATCAAATAGTATTTCTTTGTGCCTTATATCCATGGAATAAAACACAATAAATGGAGGATTTTGGGAGATAGGGCCAAGACAACAGAAGTGGAGCTGTTGTTGTGGTCTGGGTAGGTACAGCATGTGGTCTTATAAGAAATATCTTTGTGTGAATAGTCCAAACCATCTGATTGGTCACTGGGAAAATAAGATGCACTGGAAAGGCAGATGCACGAAAGCTTTGTGTGCTGAGTTTGATGTACTTTGCTATAGAAGGATTAAATGAAAAGAGAGAAGCAGTGGTTTTTATCTCAGGGAGGCACAGTACAGACCCCTTTAAGCTCAGACCCCATGTGCAACTGCCAGTGGTGAATGGGCACTTCCCAACTGTGGAGATGAAGGTGCTTTTAAGAGTTCCCCAAAGCTGCAGGCAAAGTGCAGCAGGGCATAATCCCAGTTTGGTTTTACTGGAAAACATGACCCAATCCCCCCTTTTTACTCCGAAACCTACCTGAAGGCTTTTGCCTAATGCAACACTTTGTCATCCTAGTGGGACTACTTCTTTTCTTGAGAGAAGAACTAAAGTCTCTACATAGCAAGAATGGGAGCACTGCTTCCCTTCAGGTGACAGGTTGTGCTTTTTTGATATTGCTTGTACATTAGAAGCCTGGACACCAAGTAAGTGCTGCCCAAGCAGAACGTCCCACCTTGGAAGGTGAGACTGTCCCCAGGTACATCCCGGGCAGTGATCAATCAACTGATGTGTGGCTTGTTACAGCAGTTGCATAGCTTGGTGTTTGCAGGAACCAGGCAAGTTGTCTAAATGTGGAAGAGTGAGCTGAGGAACAGTTTAAAGCCAGGTTTAGTTGTACTTGATTTCTAAGTAGTTTGATTTTCTGCCCTAGTGTCTTGGGATGACTTTATGTTGTATCCCCTATCTCTGCTCTATGCCCAGAAATTAATTTGTGCCTTTTGATCCCTTTAAACTGTGTCTGAGAGGGGAGAGAGAGGAAGAAAACAGAGTAAACTTTCAAAACAGTTTGATATTTTAGGAGGGAGATACAGAGAGATACATACTTCTCTACATTTTTTTTTCTGCTGTTGTGGGGAGAGTACGGAGAAAGCTGCTGCTTGTTGTTTTCAGCCAGCTTTCGGCTCCCTTTTCTCTGGAGAGAGACAGAGAGTTGAATTTTGTTTTCTTGGGACTTCGTTTTTTTTCCCCTTTCTTCTCGGCCGGATTGTTTCAACATCAGAATACATTGGAGGACTTTCCACAGAAGCCCTGGGCCAAGACCCCGCTCTAAGGAGAGAAAGACCTACAGAAGGACTCTGAAATTTCCCCAGGATTTTCTCTACAGTGAGAGGTTTTATTATTTAGCACTATTATTCTTTTCCTGTGTGTTTGTGAAATAAATAGTTTTATTCTCTTTCACTTTCCTTAGGGGAAAAAAAAAATTTTTCCCGAATCTAGTGGGGGTAGGGTGGTTGTAACCTGCCTTCTATTAGAGAATATATTTCTAAATTTGGCCAAACCAGCACACCTAGAAAGCACAATTCTTTTGCTTTTGTGGAACTCTGATGTTTCTGGCCTACTTCAAAATGATGTTCCAGGGATGGGACTTGTGACCGTGGGGTTCTGTGCTCTCATTTCCCTGGTCCCTGCTTGCAGACACTGCTCCTGTGAGTAGGCAACGGGGAAGCTGCTGCCTGCCTGCTGCAGTGCACTGGGGAAACAGGAGCTTTGCTGTGCAGCTCCTGCCCTCGTGAAAGAACAAACCTCAGTGGAGTTGAGATTTGGTTAACCAAGCCAATGCTGTTATCTCAATCTGTTCTGTGGTGTCAGTGTAATTTTCTATGCAAAGCAGGACAGCAGTCAGAGGAGAGATTCCATCAGTTGAAGAAACACAGACTTTGTGAACCAGCGTAAGGCAATGGCTTAAGTCTAACAAGCATCAGAAATGTACCTTGCTACCAAGCATGTCTGTAATGCTGTGCCCAGTGTGCCTGTGTGGCACTGAGCTGAGGCAGGCGTGAGAAGACAGCCTGTGTTATGCCTGTTCTGATTTGTCCTTGCTCAGCAGCCAGCTCAACTGTTATGAGCTCATTTTCCATCTCACATGAGAAGGAATACTCTGGTTTGGTGTTTTTTTATTTTCCTTACTCTTTCTCTAGTTTTCTGTACTGGTGCTAATTTTTCTTAACTAAGCCAGCAGAATGTGGTATGGCCTCTCTACTTCCAATGAGAGAGCTGGTCAGAACGTTCTGGTGCTTCTCTAGTAGCCTGTGAGTACAGGCTGACAGCTTAATTATTGTGTTGAATACATGAAAAAGTGTACACTCAAATAAAAAAGATAACCTCCTCTCACTTGTCCCTTCCTCCCTTAGCCACACTGCCGCATTAGCAGTGTTTTCAAAGAGAAATAATTTCCTGAGTTAGCATTCCCTCCCCTCTCTGTATTTACAGCACTTGGTTATTCTGTACAGCTGCAGTACGTGAAGCAGCTTTGCTTTATTTCTGGTAAGTAGCTACAGCCTGGCCTCCCTGATGGGCAAAGCCCTTCAACCCAAGGCCCTGATCATTCATGACTGGCACACAGGAATTATCATTTGGACACAGCATCACTCTTTTCAGTCACAGATTTACTGAGTCAGTGAGGGAAGTGAAAGCATCTGTCACCTTTCCTTGTGAAGCAGCACCGAGAGGTCTGGGTAGGGGCAATTTGGTATTTCTAACAGAGAACAGAAAGATTGATTTTGCTAAAGCATTTTTATTGATAAATGTTGTCTCTTCCAAGTCAGATAGCTTTCCCACACCAAATACATGATATAAATGTGTTTTTAAATTAGTTTATAGAGATAGGGTACTTACCCAGCTAACCCACCAAAAATCTCTGTGACATAGGAATAATCCCCTCCTGACTTGGGGATGGTGACTCCCAGTTCAGCGTAACATAGTGAGCCGAGGGCAGCCACACCGCCACCAAGCACCCAAATAATGAGAGCAAGTCCCACCGAGCCAGCGTGCTCCAAAACTCCTTTCGGTGAAATAAAGATCCCAGAACCAATTATATTACCTGGAAAGAACAATAGGTTGGTAGTGAGGTAAAAGAAAGTAAATATTTTGCTTTTATTTATTCAAAAAAAGGCAAACAAGCCCAAAGCCCCCACTTAACCAAAAAAGACAGCCGTGCCACTGCCACCCCTCCCCCTTTTCAGATTTTGCATGTCTGCACTTTTTCTGATTACAGCCTGGCAAAAGTGTTTCCATTTATGAGCAATCAAGGATGGTGAGCGTGTGCTCAGCTCTGCTGTAGCATGGTGAGTCTCAGCTGAGGATCCGTGAGTTTTCTGGCATGAACTTGCTCAGCTTGCACAACTGTCTGCTCTCACCTGCCATGCCCAAGTGAGTTACTGAAAGGAGTTAGAAGTGACTTTGTAATGAAAATTTTTCATCCACTCCTAAGAGGAATTTGAACAAGTTAAGACCTATTTCCAGGGAGTTTAAGAGGTCAAAAACCAAAAGAGTAACATTGTCTATAATGATGGGCCCAAAAGGTGTGCTCGTCCACCAAGGATGGATTTAAGATTATGCTTGAAAAAGTAGTGTCAAAGTCTGAAATACTAGAAATCCATTACCATTTTGTACTTGCAATACCCGTGCTGTTTAGTCATCAGCCATAAATTTTAAAGTTATAATGTGGTATGACTAAAATATTGGACCATATGAGACAATTGAGATGATGTGAGTTGAGGAAGTGCTGGGTATAGAAAAAGAGTGCTGGATACCACAAGTGCTCTTTTTTCATGTGGGGCCAGGGTATGTTACATGATGGGTGAGCAACTAGCTCATGGGTTAGGCACAAAGAGTTGTAGTAAATGGGGTGACATCAGGATTGTGACCTGTCCCTAGTGGGGTTCCACAGAGCTCCATCCTTGGCCCTGTGCTCTTCAGTATCTTCATTAATGACTTTGACCCAGGTATCAAAGGAACACTAAGGAACTTTGCTGATGACACTGAATTAGGAGCAGTTGTTGACTCCCTGAGGGCAGAGAGGCCCTGCAGAGAGACCTCAGCAAATGAGAGAGATGGACAGGCCCCAACCATGTGAAGTTTAACACAGGCAGGTGCTGGATTCTGCCCCAGGGATGGGGCACCCCTGGCTGTGTGGATGGGCTGGGAATGAGAGGCTGGAGAGCAGCTGTGGGAAGGGACCTGGGGGCCCTGGTCAGTGGCCAGTTGGATCTGAGTCAGCAGTGCCCTGGCAGCCAGGAGGGACATCCCTGTCCTGGGGGCATCAGGCCCAGCACTGCCAGCCAGGCCAGGAAGGGCATTGTCCTGCTGCATTCTGGGCTGGGGTGGCCTCACCTCGAGTGCTGGGGGCAGCTTTGGGCAGCACAACACAAAAAAGACATGCTATTAGAGAGCATCCAAAGGAGGGCCATGAGGCTGGGGAAGGGTCTGGAGGAAAAGCCTTATGAGTCTTTGATACTGCTGTGTGACGCACTTTTAACAGTTGTACTCATGCATATGAAGAGAGGCTTAAGTCATAAAAGCCCCTTAAAAATTATCTGCTGCCTGCCAGCATACATAACTGTGTATCTCCATTTTTCACAGATCAACGTACCTGAAAACACTACACTTTTGGGAGGAGTTGGTGGTATTTTGGAGAGCATGCTAAAGTTTAGACATAGTGTTTTTTACCAAGATAGGTCTGTAGGTGTAGATCTGCAGTCTAAATAAACAGTTGCTGATATTTTGTAAATGCTTGCACTTGGCATTGTCAAAGCTCTGAATCTCTCTGTGCTTTGCCTTTCTGCCTCCAGGAAGGGGCATGGCTTGTCCCTGGCAGCCTGGGTGATGGGCAGTGAGGGGCATTGACAGTGGGGCGCTTTCTTAAATCCAAATGGCTGCAGGGAGAAGGTGTCTGTGACTTAGACTGATGGCCTCCTGTTATGGTAAGACTGCCAAAGCAGTCCTCCTCGTCTGCAACTCTGTCTGAGCTGGAAACAGCCAGAACTTTCTTTGTCAACGGAGAATACTTTCTGGGTGCAACTATCTGAAGGAGCAGGACAAGGACCACACAGCCTTCTGGATGGTTCTTTCATACAAACAATCACAGGATTTTTTTTTGTAAATTAAGTAGATAATCATAGTTTTAAAAATGTAACTAATGTTAAATTCAGGAACGAATAAAGAATAGGGCAAAATTATCTTCCAAGTTCATTATGGATTTCCTATTACTTTGCACTCACAACAGGTGCAAAAGCCGTATCAGCAGGAATGGAAGTGCTATGCCCCTTCTGACAACGAAATGTTCTTAGGGAAACCTGCCTATGTGCCTATGAATGTGGTAAAAGTGCCCAAAAAAGTATCTTCACTTCACTCAGCATAGGATATGTTTAAAAATAGATATGGTAGAGGTACTGAAATGCTCCAGAAAATGAGCTGTCAGAAACTGCGTGATTAGAAGCAGTTTTCAGGAGGTCTTGGTCAGCAGGAACTGGAGGGAATTTGGTGAGCAGCTCTGGGGTGAGAAAATGCAATATGCAATGTTTTATAGCACAATGCACATTTTCATAGCATGGTCTTTTGTCATCTCCTGTTTCTTGGTGTTCGTTGCCTTTTTTTCTCCTTTTCACAATAATATGGAATAGCTGGTATGACAATACCATGACAACCTCAGCTTTTGTTTAAAAATTATGTTACTAACCCTTATGAGTCATTTTAGAAAATTACAAAACATAGAAGGCAAGTAAAATATCCTGAAATATATATATCACTTCTGAGATCTTATCCAGTGTCCTGATTATTTTTTTTTTTGGACAATGTTGAGAGCAGTTTCCATATCCTAGAAAAATAGATAATGGGGGAGGGTAATAAAAAAAAACAAAAGGAAGAAATGTCTGTGTCTTTAGATTTCCCCAGTCAAATAACACATCCGGCAGTGCTGCTAGTCAAAGCAGTAGAATGTTTGTATGAAAGTGATGCCTTTTCCTGGTGTTAAAATCAAGACTCAGACACAGTTAGAAGGGGAAGAAGGGATTTTACCTTGGTATTTATTTTAAGCATCCTCAGGTGCACACGTCCTGGTCAGGTGCACTGAAATGCACCCCCAATGCACACGCAACGCCCTCCCAAAAGGATCTGGTATAATATTATGGGTCTTTCTAATTAGCATATCTATCAAAAATTCCCTAATGAGAGGCTCAAGTGAGTCCCCCTTCCCAAGGAACCTTCCCCTGCATAGTTCTTAGTTTACAGAATGTGTTCTGGAGAGCACCTTGGGGTCTGGGGGCACATTAACCTTTACTTACAAAGCTTCTAAAATATTTAGTCTCCTAGTCGGACAAACAAGTCCAAGAATGTAGGCAAAAGCATCAGGAACAGAAGCTGCAAAAAGGCATGAAAGGGGTAAAAAATAAAAAGCAAAAAATCTTCATGGCATCAAAAGAACCATCCAGAAGGCTGTGTGGTCCTTGTCCTGCTCCTTCAGATAGTTGCACCCAGAAAGTATTCTCCGTTGACAAAGAAAGTTCTGGCTGTTTCCAGCTCAGAGTTGCAGACGAGGAGCCCAGCCTGTCCTCTGTGAGCACATGCTCAGCCCAAGTGGCCACACTTGGTGGGCCCCGGGTTGGCTGAACTCAAACCAGCTGTTGCAACATAGGTGTGAAGTACATCCAGCCTGTCCTATCAGCCATGCTCCATCTCTGACTTAGTGGAAGTGGGTCCCAAGCATGGTTTTCTGTGAAGAGAATGCCAAACCCCTCATCCTTTCAAATCTCTGGTTGTTTATCTAATTATGCTTAGGATTTTTGTGACCTGGCCCTGGAATGGGTTTCTCACACACACGCATGTAGTTTTGCTCTGAGATCAGGACCTCACGTAGAGCTAAACCATTTGGGAGCTGTGGTAACATTGTGAAAATTAGGACATGGGGCTTATTGAAAAATCCAATATTTTCACTTTGCCTCTGGCTTTTGAACTAAAGGAGTGCATTTGGGGTCAGATATGGGGTTTAGATGTTTTTTAATATAACTAGGAGAACTGAAACTCACCTCTTAAAAGAAAGCTGAATTCTCACCAAAACACTTCAAGAACTGCACTTTGAAGGAAAACAGCATCATTGTGCTTGTGAGAAAATAAAGGAACTTGGTAATACTTGATGTATTCACTTAGTATGCAAAATCTCTGGTGGTTGATTAGCTTGTCCACTGCTTAATTTTGTGGTGAGCTTGCTTCTTTATGTCTTGGAATATCTTAAACCATTTACAAACAGCCTAAATATTCCTCGACCATGCAGCTCCACTTTAAGCCAGTGTCAGTGACAGCTGCTCACCAGAAGCAGAGAAGAGAAATACAGCCCAAACCCCCTTTATGGTGTTAAGTCATTTATTCCCTCTCTCCTGGAGGGGACAGAGCACCGACGTGGGCGAGGGTCGGCGAGGTGAGAGGGAGGGGCTTTGTGTCCCCTTGGTTTTGTAACAGAGAGGGGGGAAAGGGGATCCCAGGGTGGAGCTGGGATAAAAACCCAACCAGCTCAGAGCCCGGGCTGCTGGGACATCAGACAGACCCAACTCAGTCCCATGGCAGGGACCCGGCCGGGGGGCACAGGGGGGACCACCACAACAAAAATCCTTAGGGCATCTTTTATTTATCTGCAGCACACAATCCACATAGATCATAAAAAGAATGGATCTTGCAGCTTGTCGAAAGTATCCATCAGTTCTGTAAGAACTGGATTTATTAAATGTAGAGACCATATTTGGTCTTGCTTGGATAAAACCAAGCAATTTCCTGTGTAGTTAGCAAAGAAAAATACAATTCATGCCTTTTTATTGCATGCACGTTTCTTTAAAGATCTGTTGTACATCAGAAATTCAGAATGGGTCAGTAATTTGTCTAAGCAGCCCTTTCCCCTACAAAGTGAAGTACTAACAACAAAAATTCTGTGCCCCTTTGTTTTTCTTGGCCACAGTAAGGTAATTCAGTTTGTGACTAATTGTTCAGTGAAGTATTATAGCAGGCAACATTGCTAAAATCTGTGCATGGCTCACGAGTATGAATCCTGCCAGGCTCCTGCTTTCATCAAGTGCTATTTGCTGTCCTCAGGAGATGGCACTCCACACTGAAGGTGGCTCACAGCACTCAGTGCACATCCCAGGTAATGAGGTGGGGAGGTGTGATGTTCAAAGGCAAGCAGAGCAAATGCCTGTGTTGACTGGGTGTCCTTCTTCCCCCAGCATTGTTGTGGAGGCGCATCCCATGTTTATTGAATCAGAATAGCAATTAGACAGTAGTCAATTACAGTAGTAAGCATCACCAAAGATTATACTCCCAACTGTATAATGGGTGTTTCATTGCTACAGTTGTGACAGATGGTCTGTGTCTGGGTATGTTGACAATGAAGGACAAGTCTGGAACCCTTTTCTCAGTGTCAATGTGTGGAAGCTGTAGAAAATGGGATTTTTTTCTTTTAAATTAAATGTTTGAGACCGAATTTCAGGTACAGCTCTCTCTTGATATATTGGTATATTGTATCCTCAACAGCAGATACACGCAGTTTTCACTGTGAATAGAATAATAATCAAAAAGTTCTCCCATCCTCTCAGGACTTCCACATCTACGTTGACATTGCTTGGGCCAACAGGATTACAGTCAGTCTTAAAACAGTTCTCTTACAAACAAATGCTGAAACTTTGCATCCTGCCTAGGAATTATAAATAAATATATCTTTTTTCAGTAGAAAATATTGCAAAGAATTGAGAATCCTGTTTGGCAACAACAGCAAAAAAGCATAATCAAAAGGAATTCTGCTTTGCAAACTGTTTAAATCCAAATTAAATATGAGGTGGATTATGACAATGAGGTGATGATGTAACTCATCATGGATATTTATTTATAAATGAAGCAGCTTCTGGTGAAACTAATTGTCAGTTAATTGTTTCCCAGGAGTTAAGCACTTCCAACTGAGAACGTCAGTGACTGTCACTGCCTGTTTGTGAACTCAGGGCATGACACAGTTACAAAAACAGTCAAGAGGTAAAATATACAGCTCATAATTTTGATGTGAACTGGAAATTTTGTGGCAGCACAGATAGTCCCAATGACTCTGTTTATTGACAGTAAATAAACTGGCTGTTCTCTACCCTGGCTGAGCTCAAGCCCTGGCTTAGCCACGTGCTGGCAGTGCTAGGAGGGGTGGCTGCCATGCACCACAGCTGTGCTCTGGCTCCCAACGACGTGGTCAGGCACAAGGTGCTGCTCAGGCTCTCCCTGCTCTTCTCCAGCTTACTAACACAAGTGTAGCATCTAATGCAAAAGGTTATAAGTGTCCCCTCCTCCCCTCATGAAAATACAAAGACTGAATGAAATTCTGAATCAAGAAAACAGGTCAGAAAAATTACTAGGCTGTAGGGACTCAACAGAATTAAAAGTAGCAAAAAAATGCACTTCAAGTGCATTTTCTTAACCTCTAGTCAAACATGAATTTAGGCTATGTGGCAGTTAAGGTATTTAATGCAATTTCCTGGAGTTTTTTGCTTTTAAATACCATTCAGGAAACACTGATAATTTAATGCCTACAGGGATTAGTATTTAACAAAATTAAACAATCTTAAAACTTGTCTTCAGTTCAAATATTTATGTTAAAATTCCTAGCAAGCAAGAACATGACCAGCCATTATAAACTGCTATTCCAGCATTCCAACTGGATTTTACTGGGTTAAGAATTTATAATCTGATTATACTACACCCAATTAAAGATTTTAAAAAATGGGCTGCTTCAAATACTGACAAAAGTGTTTTCCTTCTGACAGATGTATAAAGAAGATTATTTGCCTTTTGAGCACCAATATGCAGGTGTAGTCCCTGAGGACTTGAAGAACCAAAGTTTTCTAACTACGAAGATGTGGATAGAACATAAAAATAAGTTAAGGAAAGTAAATATTTCAGGCATAGCTTCACTAATAATACCTGATGCAGCCTTACAGAGTGTGCAACAGTCTGTTTCAGCTGTTTCAATGATAAGGGTTAGATTTTGCTACCACATGAGGTATTGTGGAGATCTGTAAATAATTTAAATTTATATATATTAAAAATCAATACCTGCTCAGAAGGGCACAGCTGCACAAAGGGCAAGGAAAAGGCAGACCTGCCCATCTGGTGGAAAACAGGCTGGAAGCGTCTGTTATCTGGTGAACTTGAAGAGCTGCGGCAAGGCTGGAATATCATTCTTATTCTGAATTTTAGGGAATGTTACTGTGGGTGCCAAATTTTTGTGTTGCTGCTCTCCCCAAGTAACCAACCAGTCTGCAGGATGATGGCATGTATCCTTCCCCAGAGAGAGAATAACCTCTGCCTTCTGATCTGTTATTTTAAGAAAATGTAAGACTGATTAAATTGCAAAGATCACTGATGAACAGAACTTGCAAGTGGATAAAACTTGTACGTGCCAGCTGCATTGTGGTGATTTTGAGAGTGTGTTAGGCAGCTGTGTTTCAGTTAGACAAAAAAATAATAATCTAGAGAAGAGCAATCAAGGAAAATTTGTGCTAACCTCAGTTTTCACAGGACCTTTAATATATCTGGGGTCATTTGAATAGTTATTTAAAAGTAGTTAGCTGCACATTTCGCTCTGGCTTAAGGTATACAAACAGCTCAATGATGATGGTTTGTTTGGAATCCCTTTCCACCAGTTGTGGAAGGCAGCCTTAATGGAAAGCAGTACTCAAATCCTGCAAGACGCATTTATGGGACTGCAGTGCTTTGCTATTCATCTGAAACCTGCTGCTTTCCACAGGAGACTGACCATGCTTAGCCTATTAGTAGTCCAACCTCTGCCAAAGTACCCAAAAGCTTAAACTCACAAAAACGTGGTAGTTTAAAATTTCTACCTTTTTGTAAAATACATGATAATTTGTCAATACTTTTCTTCTACAGGAGCAGGTTAACTAAGAGAAACTTCATCAAGAGAGCTTTTAAGCCTCTGTTTCAGTAACATAGTGGTCACAAAATAATCTACTGCTTCAACAGCATTCAAAGGAGGTTCCATTGGCATGTGCTGACTACCTGTAGGAAGGGCACATCTGTACTGTAAAGACCTCACTACAAAAGATACAATGTGGGGATATTCTGTAGTACTTGAGTCAAATGCAAATGTTCCATTAACCAAAACCAGCATTGGAACCTCTGATCTAGTTCTCTGGCTTGCAAGCATCACGCTCTCTTGAGTACACATGTGGGCATGCATTAGGTATGATAGATGAATTTACAAATCCTTTTGTCCAAAATTGCCTAATTGAGAAGGTGTGCCAGTTTGAGAAAAATTTGGAGGAAAATATCCTCTGATAGAAGGCAAGTTACAACCACCCCTCCCTCACCCAGGTTCGGGAAAAAAGAAATTTTTCTCAGAGGAAAGTGAAAGAGATAAAAACTATTTATTTAGCAAACACACAGGAAGAGAATAATAAAGCTGAATAATAAAACCTCGTAGCGGAGAGAAACCTGGGAAGATTTCAGAGTCCTTCTGTCGGTGTGGTCTCTCTCCTCCTCAGAGCTGGGCCGGTGTGGGCAACTTGGTTGTCCCTGTGACATTACCCCCAACCTGCTGGAGACCAAACATTTGGATGATGCATGGAGAGGACAGATCCGCACTAAGGCAGATAAATGGCCAGGAGGTGCTGGGGATCAGGCCTCTTAGGAGCACGTGAAATAATAAAGAAGATGGCAGATGTCTGCTAGTACATGGTTTTATTCAGTTTTATTTGAGTAACACTGTTACAGTGTGCTTATTTCAAAGGAGAAGTTAAAGCCTGTATGATAGGATTTTGTTGTTCTAAACTGAAACTCCTTTTATTCTGTTAATCCTTTCACAGGCTGCAGGCTCTGTCTGCTCTTTTCAGGCACACAGTCCACTGCTTTATTTCCTGCTCTTCTGTTCTGACTCTTGTACTTGGTCTGACTTCTCTACTTCCTTAACTTCTGACTTGTTCTCCTCTTCTCTTGCCAGCATTGGGATATGTGGGCTGCATTTCATTACCATGAAGAGGAAACCTCAGCCTCCCATGCCCTTCTCTGTAAGCTGCAACGATAAGGCAGAAATACCAGGAAAAGCCTTCTCCTAGGGACTAGGTGACATTTTCAGTGGGATATTCTCAAAGTGAGCTCCCACATGCTGCCGCACTCAGAGCAGCCTACGCAGCAGTACAGCTGTGTACAGGAGGAGATTACAACCAGCTACTTTTCCTGAGCTTCATATTGCACCTTCCTCTTCTGCCTTATTCCCTGACATCAGGGACCCCTGCTGCCAGGTGAGGATGAGGGAAGCCCACAGAGAGCTGCAGAGCAGATTTTTAGTGGTCCCCACTGCATCCTCACTGGCAGCAGTGCATGGGTCTATGAGGAATAGAAGCTCAAACGTCCCTCTAGACCATGGGACTTCAGCACATGAAAGAGCTACTATGACCCTTGAGGCAAATGAGAGAATGCTTCAACCCTTCTACTAATTTCCAAAGAGAAACTAAATGCCAAACCTACCTTGACGCTGTGAGAGGGATGTGGAGGAAACCCCTGGGATGTTCCTAAAATGCCTGGATTACTCTGATAAGAAAGTGCAGCACTGCACACTCACTGCTCTCTATAAATAGTGCAGCTTTATGTTGTATTGGCCCTTGTTATCTGTCCAACATCTGGTTTCTGTGCTCTCTGGATCTCAATATCCTGACTTGGAATTTTATGTGCAAATGGCAGAAACTTGTTGTTAAATCCCCTGATGCAGAAATGGGCAGTGTGTAAAGTTTTGCCCTGCAAGCAGGCTGGAAGACATGGGGGTCTTCTCTAGGACATTGTGGGACTGATTACTAACAGATAAATTCTGATTCTAAGGAAAGCAACTGACAGTGGAGATTGGTCCATCTGTAGCAGCTCAAGAGGCAGACGCCAGCTCTTTCAGCTGATTTAATGCTTGTCCCTCGGCTGAGAAATCACACAAGTGATAGCTGTGCCTCTGGGAGCGCTCTCACAGGGCCCTCTACAGCTGCAATGATTTTCAGTATTTACCAAGAAGAAAAGCAGTTACAAAATGCTGCTGTAAAGCTCACCACCTCAGCTATAAAAACAGCCAAAGAGTTCAGCTATGTTGGGAAGTGCTGTGGGTCAGACAAGGACAGTATGACAGATACAGCTTTTTGGCAGCCCACTCTTCAGTCCTACTCATGCCAATGGTAAAGACCCCTGCACCAGCCTTGAGGCATAATTTGTTTAATGGGAAAATGCTGGAGTTTTTATCTTTTTTCTCCCCCTAACTCTATTCTTTTTGCTCATTGTGATTGATCTTGGTGAACAGATTATTCAGTCTGGAAAAGTCATCAGCAACTGCTGCCCAGTGGGAAAGCCTCTTGCTGTCCATTCCTGAAAGCTGTCAGACCTCATGGATGTGCCATTGCCCCAATCAGAAAGAATAAATTAAATATCAGTATGCAATTTTGAGAGTTACATAGCACACAGAAGGGTTTTTTTATTACACAAGTCTGGGCTCTAGCAGAAGAAACCAGTCTGGAAGTAGGCACCTGTCGCCCTGTTTTTTAGAAATCTTTTAGCCTTCTGATGTTTTCATTCTAGTTGCAAGCTTTCCCGCGCTTTGTTCTGTAAACACTCAGTTGTTTTGCTTTCCTTCGTAGAGGTGGAGAGAAGCTGATGGATTGGTAACCTGTCCAGTGTCATTGGAGAGGTGGCCCTTTCACCCTCCAATCCACTGTCACTTTTGTAAAACTATAAGTAGTGGAGTCAGAAAATAAACTTCCCTCTTTTGCTCACCTTAGCTGATGTGTTCACGTGTCTTTGCTCTCGTGTCCTACAGCGACAGGCACCGTCTCTCTGACCCCCACACTGCTCCACACTCCCTTTTTACCTCGCACAGCATCTCTGCAGCCTTTTGCTGTGAAAAATGTTCCTCCTTGCAAATTAAAAACTTTGTTTACATGTATTGGTGTCCTTGCAACCCTCAGCTATAGCTACCAAAAACTCATGTGTGCTCTGCACCAGTCAAGGGACAGTGTGGGGACTTATGGGGCAGCATTACAGGAATGAGCAGGTCTGGAGAAAAGGCACAGCTTGAACTTGATTGCTCAATTACAAAATAAAGCAAAACCCAATTCCCACTCTTGCCTCTGATTTTCTCTCAAATTAGTGGGTTTTATGCCTTCTGCTCTGATCCCACAAAGATGAGCCCTGCAAAAGCATCCTCGGACTCAGGCCAGTTGGTGGATTTTGGACTGTGCTTACACACATTCTGCAAACTTGGGAACCATTAAGAGCATCTCTAAACTAGCCATCACTTAATCCTTGATTTCTGAAGGGGTATAATGGGAACTTCAGTATGCTAAACTTTTAAGGTAAAGCTTATTTTTCAATATTACCCTGAATAGCAAAAGGTTAAAGTGTTCAAAGGGCCTTCCTGAATTCAAATTCGAGGCAATACATATTTAAAACAAAGCTACATGAAAATGGCTGTAAAAAAATCATCCAAATACATCAACTGTTCTGTTATAGCTCAGGTCATGTTATTGAGAAGATAGATTGATTTAGAATCTCCTATAAGGACTACTGCCTTTGCCTAGGATCTCACACAACCTTATTCTGGATGCAGATATAAACAAGACATAAACTTCTTAGCAAAGTTTATGGTTTTTGCTAGTTTCACACCTCCTTGATCAGAAATCATTCAATCTCTCAAATTTACATTCTTCTGGCTGGAAATCTGTGTTAGCATATTCTGCATAGTTAATTTTACCTTTCACTATGGTAATCTCAGCATTTACCTCTCTCATTCACATCTCTGTGAATCTCAGGCTTCATCTCTGTTTTATCAAAGAATACAAAGATAGGCTATGGTCAATGAACTGAGGTGGAGTTTAAAAGCAAAAAATTGTATTTATGCTCCCTGGGGTGTGTACAACTATTGCACAATGATATTTGACTTAAAGCTTGCACTTAACTCGAAGTGCATTTTGGTTACTAGCTCAACCTGAGTTCAAAAGAGATCTACAAACACCTCTCAGATCAGTATACACTTTGACAGACACTACTTATGATGCTGTGTTGCTGTCCTCATGTATTTAGAAACCAGCGTTGACTTGTATCTTGACTTTATTTTTAAATATATAATTTATTTTTAAAGAAAATATTGACACAATTTTACTGAGGAGAACTAGAAATTCTTGCTTTTCCAAAAGAAATAGCAGCTTTTCTTGCAGTTCTGTGATCTGGGAATTTAAGGACCTGTTGTAATATGATCTCAAGAGTTAGCAATATTACTATATAACATCCTTATGCATCTTGTATTTGCAAATATCACAACTATCTTTCAAAATTAGGTAGCTTCAGAATTACGAGACTCCATCTTGCTCACTGATGTCTTTATATATCAAGTTTATCTAAGCAGTTGACCGTCTGTATAAAAAAATTCATCAAAAGAATGTTGCTCCTGCCCCTGAACAGAAAAACTTGTTCATAGAACAGTTTGAGTACACAGAAATATAGAATTAAATTAGCAAAATACATGTTAGCACAGACTTGAACACCCCTGCCATAGCAGTGTATAGGACCCTTTATAAATGTCACTTTACAGAATTTTTCTCCTTGGTTTGGGATTTTTCAGTTCTGGTGCTTCTGAGCAGCTAAATCTCAGCCAAAAACTCCTCAGACTATTTCAGAAGACCTCAAAGGAAAACAAATGGATTCCGATACAGTATATTCACAGACCTGTCTTCAGGGAGGTTCTGGGAGTTGATTGCTAGAAGCGAATTTGCTCCTTTTGCCCTTTGTGTGCCACTTTCCCTGTCTGAAATACAGAGGATGATCCCTACCAGCTGCAAAGGGCAGCCAGCATGCTGCTCCCATCCCCTGACCGTGTTTGGTCAATGACAAGTGCGTTCATTTTTAGATCTGTGGTAAAATGAGTGAATGGGACTGGACCCTGGTAACTTCAATTAATGAGAACAGATTACATTTGTTGGCATTACTCTCTGCTGTGCAACCTGAACAAAGTAAGGTTCATTCTTACCTGCTTCACTGCCAACTGCCAACCTCACTCAGGTATGTGGGCAATAAACAATTAATGTGTTTTGCACCTAGCTGCTTTAATTTAAAAGCCTGATCCTATGAGGCAATGAAGTCCCCTGTTCTTGTTGCCTTCAGTAGGATTTGAAGGACTTGGGACTAGTTAAGAAAAGGGTCTTCAATTTTCTGTCGGGAGCACAAGCATGGGAAGGAGAGCCATTCCTTCTGTATGCACTCGTAATATGTACAGGACTGGGCACCTTTTGTAATAGTCTGCCTAAATCTTACTGTGTTGCTAGGGAACTGGCCGTGTCCACAACCAAAAAACATGGAGACATTGTGTCCTACTGGCTTCTGGCAGAGTTACCATAAGAAATGGCTTTATTGCAACAAGATCTACTAGCAGGAGTACAAAAAAGGCAATTTGTCAGCTTTTTCTTTTTTTTTAATTATAAATATCTTAATTCTATCACACACATGGAAATCCTTTTCAAGCTGAATGCTAGGCATGTGAGGACAGCACCAGAATCAAGCACTTCTTTCCTTTATTCTTTAAAATACCAATTCAGCTATTTTTAAATTTACTTGAGTCTAAGTACAGTGTTTAGAAGCTTAACAAGCTTGCATATTCTCTGCTCTTTTGTACTAACTAAGGCTATCACTGTTTTCAAGACACTTAAAAAATAACTGATTTTGTATGTTTCAAAAATGTATGGCTTTTCAAGTTTTCAGACTGCATTTAAAAGTATCAGAAAAAAGAAACTTGTATTTATGGAGATTTAGAATGAAATTTCTGATACAGTTTCTTATCCCTTTCAGGACATCAGAACTGTCTGTGTTATTTTAAATTAGAGATAGAACAAGGCTTGACAACCCATATACCAAAGAATAAGTCTGCTATCAGAACACGACAAAATCTAGGCAGAGAAAAAATAAGCCATGGGAAAATAAGCCAAAGGAAATATAGTCTGACGTGACCTCCCATAAAACAAGCAAGTAAATCCTGTCTTACCAAGCTCTCAGGAGAGCTGCTAAAGAATTTTGAAAAAATCCAGACAAGGAACTCAACCCGACAATTTCATTGTCAGTCCTTTTCTAGCAACTCCCTAAGGAAAAAATGATCCCTTGGGTGTTTTGTACAAAAGGATGAATTTTTATGATATAAAAGCACACACTTTAAAGCTGTAAGTCCTCATTCCATGGCAGTCATTACCTTCACGTTAATGGAGAAGCACACATTGATCCTTTCCAAGGCATAGGTGGGCAAGGAGGTAAGAAACACTCTTCTGGATTCATCAGCCTTCTTTGTGGGGCCTGACCAGGAGCAATCTCACAGCACAATACTATTAAAAACCTATCATATATGGCACCTGTTAATAGTTTTTTCTCCTTCTCTCAGGAGGGTTGCACAATTCAACAGCAAAAAGGTGGAAGACACTAAGGAACTGGGAGACTAGCTAAGTAAGGATTTTTTTCTTGTCAGACCTGTACCTTATAATGTCATGCACATGTACACAAGTGCAATGGCTTTTTCACAAAACTCCTTGGGTTACAGAGAAGGCATTTCAATATTAAGACCTCAACTTTTGTCCACCACTGTCTGGATGCACCTCTGTAAGAGAGCAACGTTTTTTACTGACTGCTCACCCCTGTGTGATTTTCTAACCCAGAGTTAAAGTACAATAATTAATGTGCCCATGTGCTGACTAGTGCTACAGGTGCATTAGAAATTTTGTAATGAGCAGCCTTGTGACATTCCCTGCCATAGATAACATTAATATTGTGGATTTTAGCTCTCAGACCCAGTGTATTCAACGGAATGAGATTCTTCCTGAACTTGATTTCTCCTGGTATTTGTGGATGAAAGTAAGGTTCTTATATTGTTCAAACATAATTTTTTGTAGTATACTATATTAAGATGTTTGGCCTGATCTAGATTAAGTGGCTTCATGTAACTGATGAAAGAGCTATTGTTTTTCACAGCAGAAAAACTGCCACGCATCCAGATCACTGACCTATTTCTTCAAGTTAGAAGACCTTTCTAAAATTTTACTGATTTTAAATGGTATGTTTTACACTATTGATATTCTAGTCCCACATTTGAAGTGTGATTACACCATTATTTAAGGACCAGATAAAAATAAAAATTCAACCTAATTTTTAGATGAAAAAAAAATTTAGTTTTCTGTAAGTTGGTACTATTCTAAAGAAAGTGTTAAATGAATCAGAACAATTCAACTCTGGGGGTTATTCCATTACCCAGTGATACAGAAATTCCTCAGGGTTAAACATCACCAGTATAGTCCTTGCCACTCTTCTTGCTCTGAGATCCAGTGGAATTTGTCTCTATTGCCTGAAAGAAATGATGAACCATGTCTTGGAGCAAGAATTTAAACAGCTCACCCTAACACTAGATTGGTTCATATATTACTCTGCAATCAGAAAAACAGAATCTACAAGTTCTTGGAGATGGGAACAATTTGTAGACAATCACTCTTCAAATACTGCTTTTCAGCCCTGACTTGCAAAGGCCAGTGCCAGAAGAAAACATCAGGAGAATAAACTAATACTGCATAAAGAGATTTTGTGGAGGCTGATGTGAATAAACATATTTACCACTATACATGTTTTACCTGCACAGGACAACAGGGCTTGCATATTCTCTATGCTTTCTCCCTATACAGAGTTGGATACAAGCATTTAAAAAGGAATTAGGATGTTGAGATGCTCAGTGATGGGTTGCTGTCTTGCTTCTCTTTGCCATGGAACATCTGCTAAAGAACTCTCTGGAAGACTTCGGGGTTTTTCAGGACCAGCAGAAAAAAACAACACTGCTACGATGTTTTATATTTGGAGCACTTCAGTACTGACAAATGCCTTCTCATTTTATCATGTTGCAATCAAGATGACAAAAAAGTGTGGCAGCTAGTAGAAACTCACTCCACAGTACAACAAAAAACAGGGTCTCAAAAGGAAAAGTTTGGCACATGAAAAGCTGCAAACAAAAAGAAACTAAACCTCCACCAAACCACTTCTGCTTGTTGTAAGCCTGCCAAAGCAGAACAGACTTTCTCAACAGAAAAGGCTACATTATGCTAGAAGGAAATGAGCTGCAAGGCATAGGAAAAGGGAACACGAGTGGAGATTTATGGCACTGCTGAAAGCAGGCCAGTGTACTGCCAGATGAGGAGTGAGACACCAAAGGACGCTTGCTACCTTTGTTAGTTCATCTATCAAGGAAGCAGTTTCTGTTGTAGGGTATCTAAACTACTGGCATTCATTGCAGAGAGCTCATCATTTCAGCCTTGGGATCACTGTGTCCCAATCCAAATCTTCTAATTTTTTAGAAGGTAGGAAGGTAAAAACCCCTCCAAAACTAGCAAAACTCCCCCAAACTAAACCTGCTCAAACCAAAATCATCAGTCAATGAATACTTGATAGCTATTGACTTGGAAACAGAATTGTGTGGCAATTGTTGCAGAAAAGTACAAATTTAGCCTTTTTTTTTTTTCTCTTCATATTGTAAATGTGGGACTTGACATACTGAATTCTACTTGATATAAGTTGCAGCAGAAAGGCACATCTGTGGACAAAAAAACCACTTTTCTTTGTCTGAAATATTCAGTAAAGAAAAATATAAAGTTAAGGCTTTTAAGGCCCCTTTTTTCTCCCTCCTCCACCAGGAATTTCTAATTACAGCTTCTTTTCAGACTTTTCCTCTGTAAGTAAGTTTAGTCTCAGAAGTAAGCTCCTACCCTGTAGAAGCTGCAGAATCTCCCTGAATTTTTACCAAGCTTAATTTGAACTTTGCCAGGATTTCTACTTTCAAGTGAAACTGCAGCTTGTTTTCAGCTCCCTAATATCAAGTGAAAGGCTATCCCAAACAACTCTCATGGAGAACTGTATATTGGAACAGTTTTGAAGAATGTGGGAGCATGGTATCACCCCTAAAATATCATGTCATAAATATAACTTGCATTTTGGATGGGCATCTCTAGCTTCCATTTTTTCCAAATGCAGGATCGGACCTTTCTCAGCAGTATGAACCTTTTTTCCTATTGGGTACCATACCAAATTATGGATACCTATCAGCTTAAATGTACCTATGGAACCTGGACATGTAATTTTCAGTAGTTTTGACTCTGAGCCTAAGCCTCTGGGCTATATGGAAAAAACATTCACAAGTCCCTCGAAAGTGTTTTTGTCGTTTTTCACTGGTAAGAAATGTGTACCATTTATCTTAAACAAAAATTGACTGCTGACTTTACTAAACCATAATTTGCATTTATGAGAGGACAAGATACTGAATTACATTTCTCTACAGTCCAGAGCTTGATTGTGAACTATTGCCCTGAAAAAAACCAGTTATGCATTTTTAAGTACTTTGTGTGTTATGTCAGTAAGTGCCATGTGGAACCAAATACTCAAAATATTAGTTAGCAAGGTATGTAACAGATAAGGAAGGCTGACTCCTTTCTAAAGTGTTTAGAAACACTTTTTTTTTGAGAGAGAGGACCAGTGAAGTGTAACCTGTATTACTCTCATAAGTCAGTGAACAAAATGTGTCCTGAAACTTCAGTTAGCTATAAAAGTGAAATGCTCTCGCACGGATTCAGAGGGAGAAAATTCTTGTTGCAACACCACTGTTTTCTATGAGTCCAGGCATGATCACAGAAATTAGGAAAACTCATCCAGTGATGTGGGTGGGGTTTCTTGTAGTTCTTTTCATACACCTTTCTTTCTGCTGCAGTCCTGTAACTTGGGTACTACTCCAGTGAAGTCCATTGGGTCTGACTAGGAATGATCCCCTAATGATTTGATATGTTACTCGATAAACACATGGATCTGATTCAATGACCAAAAACCAGTCCACTTAAGCAATGGAGACACATGAAACATGATCAGAGAGGATACAGCAAGCACTGGGCATTAATACCTATGCATTTCCACATGCAAAAGGTGAATATGAAGGCTATTCCCCATTCCATGAGTTCCCTTTCCCCAGTCTTAAGCCAGCAGTTTGCTGAATCCTGTACCAAGTTTCTGCCGATATCTGTGGGATTTTAAGGGATGTTAGAATGGCAAGAGGCATAGTGGTAAGGAGACAGCTAATTGACACACAGGAAGGATGGCAAATAATTTTCTGTTAATGACAAGGAGGAAAAATCACATTGGAGTGCTGCACTTGGAAATGATATTTAGGCAAATGAAAACTTCCCAGTCTATGCACATGCAATTATTTTTATGAAAGTACGATGCCAGGCAGATATAATGACAACCAAGGCAACTTGGTTGCTCCCGTGATGGATTTTCATGGTGTGGGCAGTAACTTGCACTACATACTGGGACAACCCTGACATAAGGAAGCATTTCTGATGTAAGGAGGCTTTCCAGCTTGCAGCCATTCTGCTGACACCATCCACTGGGTGGCTGACTGATGTCAGGTATAGGTGAATGTAAGCGTGTGCTGTTGTGTGGGCAGTGTGGACAGATAAATTCCAGAAAGTTACTTTCAGAACTAGCAATAAGTGAACATACTGCTCAGCTGAACATAGTTCTGTTATTATCATTGGACCTGAATCAGGAACCAGTTTATAAGGGATTTTACATCAAATTCGTGTGTGCGTAGAGTAAGTGCTGCAAGCATTTTTTCATCAATGCCAACTCAGCTGATGCAGATAACCTGACTGCCTGTGCTCAGCAAAATAAAGAGATGTATTTAGTTTCAGCTGGCATATTTTATTGTAGCTGGATTTATCTGTCTTCTAGTAGGTTTTATATAGCCCGATATGAAATCATTCACGAGTATACAAAAGATTTCATGATAATGCAAGTATTACCCTATGGCTACTTTCATGCAGTTTTACAACCACATAAATAAAGGTTTTAAGAGATATTTAACTGTTTGTGTTATATAACATTACTTGATCTGTATTAAAAAGTCAAACAACCCGTTTTGCATTGTTACATAGGCAATTTGTGTATACAGTTGAATATATATTTCTAACTAAGAATGGAGTGTTTTGTTTTTCCAACCCAAAGAACCAGGCTGGTATCAGACATTAATCAGCCTGCACTTTCTAGTTCTTGTACTTTTCTAAAGAACAGTGGAATGTGGTAGAAATTACATAGAGACAAGCCATGGAGCTTCTTACTTAGTTTCTCATCTACACAGACAAAACTCCAAGGAAGGCACGGTATAGCTAATATTCCGGTGCTCAAAGAAAACACACGTACAATAATCTTAATTACATACTCAATTCTACAAATGAGATGTAAAGCCAGCTATGTGTATGTGAATGAAAGAACTGTTCAGTTAAATACAGCATTGATTTCTGTTTTTGTCTGCTAAATAAAATCTAGTGTGGATTTCAAACAATTATATAATATCTATGAGTTATTATCTAGGAGATAATAATGCATGTATGTCACTACTTTTTAAGCTGTATCACTCCATCTAAGTATTGGCAAGCTTGACTTGTGGTGTATTAGAGTGCCTTAGAAGATTATTAATGTCTGGAGCCCATGAGGGATTTGTTTCCACTATATGTAATCATGTTTGAGACAGAGCAGTTTGGGTGCTTCTACAGAAAGTCTCAAGCACTTTGCAAAAGCACTCTTTCTGTGGCAGAGATTAATTGCCAGAAAGATTTGTTACTACTATTAAACACTGTTCCATTTTACAGTCATTAACTACCAGTCTCTTTTTAGACTTAAAAGGTTTTGTATTTAATACCTGCATTTGCATTAGGATGCTCAGAAGAGGTGTCTTCTGCCTCAGCATGAAATAAAATTTGGAAACAGCATTCTCTGTAATCAGGCTTGTTTGTAAGAAATGAAGTACTGAAGGATAGACTTAGGTTGTATGAAAGCTAGTCTGCTGGAAGAGATCGGGAGACTGTTCTATGGGATGGATATAGGACAGACATATTCCTAATTTGATGTAGTTTATTATGCTGTTTTTTCTGAATATTTTTTGTTAGATGAACTGGTATTTCTTATGGCAAAATCTTTCAAAACTCTATAAAAGGAGGATAAAAATTTCAAAGGATGAGTTTTGTGAGCGCATTAAGACAGCATAGCATTTTATTGTGTTGACAAATACCTTGGTTGTAAAAGTAGAAAGAAAATTGCCCTATAATTCAGAACACGTTAAGAAGATTGAAAAGGAAGACCTGTTTTCCAGGGAATTAGCACAGAGTATGGGAGCTTCAGGACAACTATCAAGATACAGGCTGTCTGTGCCCTCCTTGCTCCCTGAACCAGTAGGTGCCCAGTATTCACAGGTCAGGCTGAGCCCCTCCTCAGCTCTAACTGCTAGAGGTATGGCATGTTTAACCTGGATGACATGATCTACTTGTAAAGGTTGTTTTTACTGTCTTGGTTGCAACTGTGATGGGCTACTAGCAGACTACAAAATATTGAGAGATCCTGCCATTATTGGAATACTCTCAAATACAGTGTTAATGGTGATAAAGGTGCTCCCATCCCCAAGCCTCCTCTTTCACTTCACATTGTGTCTTTCTAAGTGCTCCCTGGCACAATCTGACTCCTTGGCTCTGCAGCTCACATAATGCCTTATTTTAGACAAGCAGAATTCCTGTAGAGAAGGCAACCACAAACTTATTAATCACATATTTATAAGCTCATATTTACAGTATTTTTCAAATACTCCCTCGTGTTTCCTCTTCTTAATTACTAGATTATAATTCTCTATATCCATCCTGCAGCTGATTAGAATTGTAGAACAGTCAGCTAAACCAGAACGTTTGGTGTAACGTTGGCAGATCACAGCATCAAACTTCTATTTGATAATAAAATATTCTCATACATTTTCTGTATCTGTAGCATTTTCATATGTTATTTGAACAAAGATAACCTGCAAGAACATTTAAAGAAAAATAAGAAAGCATAATCCTAATGTCCATACAGAGCATGAAGAAGATTTTCCAAAAGCAATTTCTGGTTTTCTTGGTGTTCTCAAGCAGTATGACTCTGCTGGGATGCACCAGAATCTGATGTCTAAACCCTTGAAATGGGTTTCCCTCCTCCACGAAAAACCCCAGGAAATCCAATATGATGGCTGACATAAAAGTCCTGGTCTGTCCTTTGGTCTGTTCTGAAGGCTGACACACGGACTGCATCCATTTTTTCTCTGCAGTTCAATCACTTGGAAATAAGTCTTTTGCCTATGTTAAATTCTATCAAACAGAAAATTTGTAACTGGTTGCCTAATATCAATTCAGATCAACTAGTAATTGTTTTTTTCTGAAGGAGTCTTAAATAAGATTTCACTTAGTTAACTCCAGTAATGGCTTGCAAGCTGATCTGATGTAATTTACAGTGTCCTCTGATTTGAGGCTGTCATGTTTTATGCTGTGACACCTACAAAGCTAGACTAAACCCTTACTACATACCACTTTGTTACAGAAAACTTTGACATGTGATGTAATTTCATGCATCTGCACACAAACAAATCAAATGAAAAATAGGATTCTATGGCTGTTTTTCAAATGTCTACGAAAATATGGGGGAATTTCCAGAAGAATTTTAGGCTTCATGTGGCAAAGCAGATTACCTTCTCTAATACTAAACTTGAGAATAACAGTTTATAATAAATGTCAGTGCTTTTCCCTGCTCAAATATCCTTTATTAGATGAGAGGCTACTTCACAAGATTTATTTTGGACATGACATATATGAATTCTGCTTGCAAGATATTGCATATAAGGTTGATGGAAGGTTGACTAGGAGAGAAGGGTAGCAGTCTCAAGATATCATTCTCTAACACCTAACAAATTATATAGATGTCATAAATCTTCCCTATGGCCAAGGGAACACCTAACCCTGGAAGTGCCTTACCTACAGCACTGTGCAGCACTCAATACTTCACTCTAACACAAGGTCATTTGTGCTCCACTGAGATCCAGAACCTTGATTTTCCCCTTTAAATATGCTGAGAGATTCAAAATAAAAGTATGTTTGTATATGTAGAACACATCTTCCCACAAACTGCAGATACAGATTTTAGTGTTTCACTATGAGAATGGAATGAAATATTTTCCTTTCATATAACAGCCTTACTCACAATAATCCTGTTCAATGGCATTGAAATTTCTTTTTTTTGTTTTTTTCTTTGCAAGACCATATCCACCTACATTGGACATAAAGGCATACATGACTAAGAGCATAAAATTGCAGTAGGGCATTATGATAACCTATAGGAAGCATGCAGTGATTCTTCCTTAAGCTTGGTGACATCAATCACAGAGACTCATCGGGGTGTCCCAGCCAATTCTGGTACTGAATAGTGTATTCCCATGGATGTAGCAGATCCTGCTGTGCCCGCTGTTACTTCTCTGTGCTGCCATGGACCTTCACCCAAATGTCACTGGGAGTCTTTTCCACAGGTCTTGGTGAAGGTAATGGCTGGGTCTTCCTACGGAATTTTGAGGCTCACTGGCTTAGTACAGGCTGCTTGTATCCACCTGGGCAAATTTTCCTTCCCTACGCTTGCCCCCACATGTCCAGCCCAAACGGACAGTGATGGAGCACACTGAGGGACGGTGCTGAGCACACCCTGCCCCAGTTTCCCAGTTTTGACTCTATTATGGGAGCAGCAAACTCAGCCCCGCTGGCCGACTGCTCTGCCAGCGATGGGAGAGCATCGCTGCCAACTGCGGCAACAGATACCGCGGGTCCCGGGACACTCTGGAAGTGCCTTCTGAAAGCCCACGCTGCCACCTTCACTTTGAAGAACCCTGATCTCAGATAAACGAATCAATCTGGTTTAGCCTTAGTAGTAAGCGCCGCAGTAGCCTCAATAGATCATCCGCCATCAGGAAAAGACTTTAGGAAACCTCACGATTTTGCGTTCAGCTGAACAGCTGGGCAGAGGGGGCTTACTCCAGTTGGCACCTCAGCACAGACTGTGTGTGACAGCGACTCGCCGCCCGGCTCGCCTCAGGAATAGCCGCGCCGCACCATGCAACAGCACGCTGTCACCTCCCCGGTACCGCACACCTGCCCGCGGAGACGTGCATCGCCACACCGCCGCCCGTCCCCGCGCCGGCCGGTCCCGATCCCCCGCAGTCGAGTGGAGCAGGCTGTCAGCACTGCCGCGGGCGCGGAGAGGCGGGACGCGCTGCCCTTACCGATGATGATGGCACAGGCGCTCACCAGCCCGATCTCCTTCTTCAGCGCCACCCGCTCGGGACCGCCGGGCGCGCGCTGCTGCCCGCCGGCCATCGCTGCCCGCGCTGCTCTGCTCCGCGGCTCCTCGCGCATGCGCCGCCCGCGGGCCGCTGGGCGGGGGCCGCGCCGGACGGCACGGGCGGCGCGCGGGGGGTGTCCCCGAGCCCTCACGCGTGGCGGTGCCCGAGGGTGGCGCGTCCCTCGAGGCGCAGCCGCCTCCAGACACCTCGGGTGTGTCCCCAGGAGCCGCAGGGACAGCAGAGCCAGCGCTGTGCGGTGAGGGCTAAACGCCGAGCGGTGAGCTCGGACATCTGGTGTGTCGGGCAGCGGGTCCTTCCTGCCCGCCGCCACGAGCCAGCCTGGCGCCGTGCTGGGACCCCCTGACAGAGCCGGCCCTGCACGGGCTCCGCGGCGGCCGCCTCCTGTTGAGCTCTATTAGTTGAGCTAATGCGATAACGTAAAGAACAAATATTTTATTGCTTGTCATCAGTACCGCCAGTTTAGCGCAGTCCAAACCAGCCCAAGATTGGCTGGTTCCCGTACTTTTTTCGTTAGTGTCTTCTCTCTTTCTTCCCACGGTGTTTCATACTTCTGAAGGGATCCAGCCGCAGCTCCTGCCTGCACCGTCTCCTTCGCACCCGCGGGGGCTGAGGGGGCTGCCGGGGCTCGCTGGGCAGGCAGCGGCTGCTGACGAGCTTCAGCTGGGGTTATCTGCCGGGGATCTTAAGAAAAAAAATGTTTCCTCGCACAGGGGTTGGATCTTAAATTTTGGGATCTATATCTGTTCGCAAATTTTTTGTTTTGTGAACAAACTGCCTTCACAAGAATGTCAATAAATGAGGTCTCCTCTGCTCTCATATGACATCAAAAAGCTAAATCGTAGTTTAGGAACCTGGGCTCTTCCATCAAGCTGTAACAGCCAAGGGTTTAGTGATGGAAATCCGCAGTTTGTTACTTGTTTATAAGATGAACACCTTCCTGAGAGCATTTCTGCGTTCAGAGAAGACCTCTGTGTAAATGACCTATTCTGAAAATGCATAGGTTAGAAAAATTTCATAAGAAGATAGTGTGATAACTGACAACGTGCATCAGTGGGGCAAACAGCGAGGCAGTGGGAATTGGTTGCGGTGGGTGTTGGGGTTTTGGGAGTTCTTTTTTTTTTTTTCCTTGAGGAATTTTCTGCCATATATGTTATGAGACAACAAATTGCTGGGTACTTGGGAGGAACAAAAGAACTGGCCACGGAGGGGAGGAGCCCATCTGGGGCTACTGTCCTCACCTGGGTGTGTGCCCAGGACTCAGGACTTGGTGCAGAGACGGGGAGAGACCACTCTCGTCAGCACTGCGGGTTTCCTGTTGTTTTTATCCTCCCTGCTGGAGAAACCCCGGGATCCCAAACCTGCCCTTCCCTGCCTCGCTGGGAGCTGAGCTGCAGACCCTGCTGCCTCAGCCTTCGCTGCTCTGCAGCCCTGCCCGTCCTGCCTGCCGAGACCTCCGGGGATCCCTACCACAGCTCCACAGCTCGATACATCTCGCCTGCCACCCGGAATTTGTGCTCCTACTGCGGCCCCAGCCTGCCTGGCCAGGAGAGCCCAGACAGACCCCAGGATCAGCTGCCCAGGGAGGTTTGTGAAGCCTTTCTTCCATCCCTTCCCGGATCCCAGGCCGCCATCACTGCGTGCTCCCCGAGCTCGCTCCGGAGCGCCCCCTGCAGCCGCGGGGGAACCATCGCACCTGCCCTGCTCACCGGGAGCCGCCAGCGCCCCTGTCGGCTGTGACTGGAACTGCACCAGAGGGGAAAGGGCCTGACAGCCGAGAGAGGCTGCACTGGGTTTGTGCTTCTGTTTGTTGTCACCACTGTAGTTATTGCTGTTTGTTTGCCTGTTTATATATCTGTATTTTAGTAAAGAACTGTTATTCCTATTCTTTATATCTTTGCCTGAAAGCCCCTTAATTTCAAAATTATAATAATTCAGAGAGAAGGGGGTTGCATCCTTCACTTCAAGGGAGGCTCCTGTCTTCCTTAACAGACATCTGTCTTTTCAAACCAAGACAGTGGGGTGCAACAAGGAATGTCTGGTTCTTCACCTCAGTGAAGGAAGTTAGGAAGTTTCTGTGATGACATCACTCTGATGTTTTTTGACTTTAGAATGAAAAGTATGACCTGACAACTGGTGAGTCTTTTGAGAAGATCAGTGGACTGTTCTTAGAAAGCTGATAATTGTAAGTGATTTTACTTTATCAAGTTGCTTTATACTGCTGCTGTGATAGAAAGGCTTATTGGTTTACAGAGGCTGAGGCTTGTTTCCTAAGCTGATCTACTGCTCTGTTTCTGAATGAACTGCCTCACTAAACACTTCTAAAATGTCCTTTTATTGAATTACTATGTGATTTTTATAAGAAACTTTACAAGAAGAGTTACTTTTTGAACTATGTAAACAATACTACTGTTCTCCTTTTAAAGACTAGGAAATACATGCAAAGACTGGAAACAAAGTTTCAGGTGTTCAAAATTAACCTCATGTATTAGGTGTTTCTTGTAGGTGGCTTAATTGTCTGCTTCATAGCTATGTTTTTTACTGTTAGCAACTCACATATATTCTAGTAGGTACCTCTGAAAGTCTCTACCTGTTAGTACTATATAGACATTATAATTTATTTTGGGAAAGTTTTCTATGATGGTCTATTTCTTTAGTAAAAGCTAAAAAAAAAACTATTTTGAAAGTCATTAAAAAAGTAGAAATGTCAAGAAATATGTGAATGAATGGTGTTTCTAACTCTACTGAGTTTCAAGAATCAAATGAAATTTAGGCTCAGTTAACCTTTTCAGAACAACCACACAATCTGTTAAATGATTATCTACTTAGAAGGATAACACTGAACTTGTTTTCTTTGGCTGTGGTAAAAATGATTGTTTGCTCTGAAATATGTGTATAATCTTGGTGGTATTGTGAGGAAGATAGAAATCCCAGTCAGCCACCTTCTGCAGATTAGTGAGCAACAGAGCATGCTGGCTATGAGATGATGGAAATGAATAGTAGAATTCAATCAACTCTAATAATCTTCTTCAACTCAACTGATCAGTAGCTTCAGGATTTTTTTTTGTAAACATTCTGGCCAGTTTAGAGGGCTTTGCCAGGGAAAATGCTAGTTATTCATACCTGCCTGCCGATACAAATATTTTGTTCTGTATTTGTTTCTATTTACTTAAAGCCAAGAGGAACAACTAAGTGACTATACTGATTTAACTGGTAATAAGAAACGAAAAACCTAACAGAAAAGCTCCAGAAATCTCTCCTTAGGAGAGATAGTCAACAAACCATTAAAGCTGTGAAAAGGAGAGGAAACTTAAAGCATTTTGTCTTGGTATCCAGTTTCACATTGGGTGCATTTTGAACAAGGCTTTTAAAAGAGCTGGCGCTGGAGAGCCATGGGGTGAAATCTCAGCTGCATCGCAGTAAAACCTGCAGCAAAAACATTAATGAACTGCCACATTTCATTGTAGCTTAGAATGGCAGGATATTGTCTATTACACCTTAAAGTTTCAGCACCAGATTCTGGTTTGTGAATTTGATCCTTGAGGGCAGCATTGTGCCCTTGCCTTTGTGTGGGGCTATTCCCAGAAGGAATAGGCAGCCTTTGTGGCTGGGCAGGGTGTGTCCAGTTACATAGTTAGACAGCAGAAATTGTATTTAGACAGCTGTGCTTCCATGGGCTTCTGACAGAGCAGACCCCACCACTCAGCTGCCTGCTGAAGCAGGGATCTTAAAAATGTCCATTTGAAGAGACCTGTACCCTTGCCCTGAGAGTTGAAATTACCTTGCCTTACCTATACATGTACCTTTTTCTCAAGATGCTTAGCATTACTTTCATAGGTGCTTCTTTGTGGCATCTCTGTCAGAGTGTACTTCCTAATGCAGGTCATAAGCTTGTGAGCAGTTTCGCCTGGTTACTTGGTGGGCAAATGGCCTTTTGGGCGCAGCTGTGCTGGTGATGAAGGAGGATGATGGCTGTGCAGCAGCAGCACAGTCCCTTCCTGCCACATGAGACTGACTTCATACCATATGGATTAAAGGTTATGGGCAAGGGTGTGCAGCCAAGAAGTCTGTGCTAGTAACTTAATTTAGGATTGTAGTCCTGGACCCTTGTAGAGAACTTAATTTTTCTCATTTGTCCCTGGACAAATTCTTTCAGTAAGTCCATATAAAGAACACTGATTTACTGATTATTTTCCCAATGTGTGCATAATAATTTACTTTCCTTTTCAAAGTTTTAAGTGTTTTACTGTTGCTGAAGCATTAAGCAGGTGGCTGTTTACAACACAAGCTTTCAATATGCCCACATCCATAGCAGAACACTGGAGTGTAAAGCAGCAGTGAGCCAGAAACCTGTTGGAAAAGACAGCAGTGACAAAGGTTGCCCACATTAACTGCCAAAAACCGCTCTTTCTTTATTTTCTTTTTTTTTTTTTTTTCAGGCTCAGTGCCCGCCTGCTTCACTGTGTTTTTTGCAGGGTGAAGAGAGGACTTTTCTCTGTTTCTGGTAGTGTTGGCTTATTTAGGTTGTGTATTTTGTCCTATCGTGAATATAATTTCAAAATGAGCAAATCAGAGAGCATGTACGTTCTAATTAATAGCTATCTGAGGCGATACTCAGAGCAAAAAACTCCTTTAAATTGTTTTTGATCTGAACGTACTGTATCTACTTGAGTGACGAAATGTTAGAAAGCAAAAAAGCCAAAGTTCTTTGTCGGAAGGCAATTGCTGCATAGCAACTGCATAGAGAGGATGCAGTGAAGCTTGCATGTGTTCTCTTTTGTTGCTATTTTTGTCCTTATTTTCTTCATGTTCTGAAATGTACAGAAATTGTTGAAGTTGTTGGAATGAATTATTTCATTAATTGCTACTTAGGCTTTAGAAAAAAAGAAGCAAATAATCAGTTTGAATTTCGTATTTTGGGAAGGAAAAAAGGAAATTTAATATCCTATTTGTGAAGGGATGATGTGACTGAGTTTTCAAATGAATGTGATCTTTGATATATGGAAAGGGAGCAAGATTAAAGAAATTTAAAGATTCTCCATGATAGCAGATATGCTTCCCAGTCTCACTCCGTTTTTGTATCCATCTAAACAAATTTCTGCTGTCTAAATATATAACCAACCCTACAAAACCAAAACATACAATAGTTATTAAAACATACTTCAGCTTTGAACTTAATGGGATCCATGAACAGCAGCTGGGAAATAGTTACTTAGAAGAAGAACCTATCTTGTGTATCGTTAAATAAAGCAGTGGGCTGGCTGGTTTAGCAAAAGGAAATTTGGAGAGTAATGGGATTGTAAAGTGTTTCTTAATTGCTAATAAACTTGTGAATAAGGTTTTCCGTATTGTATAATGTCTGTGGAAAGCTCATACAAAATATGGAAGACTGATCTTGACTGTCCTTTGGATGTGCCCTGCACAAGTGCATGTTAGAGGGCTTTGGCCACCCCTGCAGCTGACGGCTAATTTGGGCCTTCAGGTCCTACTGCAATGAGATTGCTGTTACTCTGTGTTTCATCACGCTTTTGTAGCAGGACAGAAACTTGTAGCACATTAAGACTAAGCAGGAATACAAGCAGGAGAAGGCCACGCATTAGTGGGAAGCGACATCAGTGGGAAGGACTCATAGGAAGCCTTTCCACTTTAATGTGGATGAGTCCCAGTAGGTAACTAAATCAAGCCCAGGTGCAGGTGAATCAGTTACTTGTTGAAAGAATCCTACTCTCCGTTACCTTTCTCTATGGTGTTAATTCTCTAAGACAAAGGTGGAAAATGGTGTGCTTTGAATTTCTAGTACTATTTTCTCTTGTACATCTGTTTTCAGAAATCTGTAGTAGAGGAAAATGCATAAGTATGTGACTCTTGTGTGACTCCCCAGTAACTACACGAGAAAATGAGGCATGTACATTTGAAAAGAAAAGGCAGAATCTTTTTCTCTAATTCAATAAAGTAGCAGAATGTCCAGAGTAGCTTTTTTTGTGGGTGGCTACTCTTCTCTTGTAAGAAGAGTGTGTTAGTTTGGCCAAATTTAGAAATATATCCTCTGAGAGAAGGCAGATTACAAATCACCCCTCCCTCACCAGGTTCAGGAAAAAAAAAATTTCCTTAAAGGAAAGTGAAAGAGATAAAAACTATTTATTTAACAAACACACAGGAAAAAGATAATAATGCTAAATAATAAAACCTCTCACTGCGCTAAGAGAAGATTTGGGAAAAGTTAAGAGTCCTTCCATAGGTCTCCCTCCTCCTCAGAGCTGGGATGGGGTGGGCCCTCCTCCAGGGCCTCCACCTCGGTGGAAAGTCCTCCCGATGTATTCTGATGTTGAAACAGTCCAGCAGAGCAGAAAAGGAAAATCCGAAATGCCAGGAAAGCAAAGTTCAACTCTCTGGAGAAAGAATAGCCGAAAAGCTGGCTGAAAAAAAGAGAGCGGGGTGCTTCTCCACTCCTCTCCCACAGCAGGAAAAGAACCACAGAAGCAGGGGAGTGTGTCTCTCTATCTGTGACCTTGAAACACTTCTTTGAAGAGTTTGCTTGCTTTTTTTCCCTGTCTCCCCTCTCAGGCTCAGTTTAAAGGCATAGAAAGGCACAAAAATTAATTTCTGGGCATAGAGCAGCGATACGGAATACAACATCAACTCACCCCAAGACAAAGGGCAATGAGAGAGGTTCCCTCAAGTGTGGAACTGTTCTGCAGTTGTTTCAAAGAGGCTCATGGAATCATAGACAATCCTGAATTGGAAGGGACTCAAAAGGATCATTGGAGTCCAACTCCTGGCCTTGCACAGAACACTTCCAAGAATCACGCCTGAGAGCATTGTCCAAATGCTTCTTGGACTGGCAGGCAATGGTGTGCATCTTCTGAATTCTATTATGTTTTGCATTTGTTGGGCATTGCTTCCCAATGCCACAGGTAAGGTTGACTGTTAGGGCTGACTGATGCCACAATTCCATGACCCCCTGCAGGATCTGGGAACTTTAATTCCATAATTGAGGAATCTAAGGAGATTCTTTAGGCAGTATGTCCCTGTTTTCTGCTCCTCTAGCAGAAATGTGGGTCTTTTACACAGCAGAGGCTTGCCTAGTGTTGATAATTCTGTAGCTTCTGTAAAGGTCAGTATTTTGACAATGTACATAAAATTCAGGGCCAGCTGCTTCACTGCCTCTGAACAGCTTTTATCTGTATATTCTGGTGACTGGAGTGTTTGCTGTCTTTTAGGTAGATAATTCATCAGGAATGAACTGCTAGACTCTTAGATGCCATTAGACACATAGATATCTGTGCTCTATTTCTAAATTATCATCTACCTGAAATGGGTCATTTAATGTTCAAATTCTATCATCCCTTCAAAGACTTTTCATGACTGTTGCGGTGGACCCCCCTGGGCCCCCTCCCCCCCTCCCCGGGTCCCTGCCGTGTGACTGAGTCAGGTCTACCTTAGGTTCCAGCAGCCTGGGCTCTGATCTGGTTGGTTGTTTGTCCCATCTCCGCCCCTGGGATCCCCTTTCCCCCTGTCAGTGATAAAAACCAGGGGGACGGAAAGCCCTGCTCTCTTACCTCGCCGACTTTGCCCAGGTCGGGTGCTCTGTCCCCCTCCAGGACAGAGGGAATAAATAACTTAACATCATCAAGGAGGTTTTAGCTCTATTTCTCTTCTCAGCTTCTGCTTCTGGTGAGTAGCTGTCACTGACACTGGCTGAAGTGGGGCTGCACAGTTGAGGGATATCTGGGCTGTTTGTGAATGGTCTAAAGATATTCCAAGACATAAAGAGGCAAGCTCGCCACAAGATTAAGCAGTGGACAAGCTAATTAACACTAGACATGACAACTCATAAGTAGATGAATGTAAATAAATTATGTGAAGAGCTATTTGTAGGTTTTTGATGAATGAGGTTTCTGGAGGCAGACTTACTAAAATAACCTAATTTGAGTTAAGCATTGGTAGATTGTTGCAATGGGGTCTCCTGCAACATGCATTAGACAGCGATGCCCATGGAAATAAATAGGGAACAATATTTGCATGGATGTTCATCAGTATTTTATTCTCCCAGCCACCTCGCTGGGGGCCCAAATGCAGACTGAAGACCCCTGGGAAAAACCACAGGCCAGAGGCAACATCAGTGGCCAGTAGGAACAGGACTTAGGCACATGTGACATGGGCAGGAAAACCCCATATGTCCCAGGGCAGGCTCCCATCCCAGGGCCCATTCCTCCCAGGCGAAGCACACATTTGGTGTTTTATCACAGTGCCTTGAAATGCAGGGCAAATGGGAATGAAAGCCTCATCAATTTCAGAATAAACACTTGTTTCATGCATCTTTTTAAAGCTCTCTGACAACACTGTAGTATTTCAACATTTCACCATTATAAAAAGCAAAAAAAATTTTCTTACATCACCAATCTAAATTGTGCCTGTTGACACAGGCATTTATCTTGAGGTTCACTGAAATTTTTCATATCCTTTGCAGAAGGAAGAGAACCACCAGGTCCTTTTCCTTTCTATTGCTACCTACCCTGTCCTTCCCTATTCTGAATATGTATGCTGGATCCTTTCTTTCTTCTTGCACCACTTTTTCAGCTAAACATCAGCATCCCAACTTTGCACCATTTCACCAGTCAGCTGAGATTGTCCTCAATTTTATCCCTCAGTTCTTCATTTGGTGAATCTATGAATTTTTAGTCTCTGTTTGGTCACTGAAAGTGAATTACATTGGTCCTTGGATAGATTCCAGAGTAATAATTTAGAAATTTCTTTCTGGCTTGCCAGTGCATTTTGAATAATTACATCAAGATGGACAGGAATTTTTTATTAATATTTTTTTTAAAGTAGTTACACTGGTAACATTACAATTAAAACATGGCTCTTATTTCATATCCTCTTGCTTATGAACATAACATGTTTGGCAGAGTTAAAAGCTCTAGTTCACCTCTACCACTTCCTGTTTATCCACTGAAAGAAGTTCCCTATCAGACATGAAAACCACAACTAGCATTATGCCCTACTTCTGTGAACTCTTGTCAGAGAAGTGCACTAGATGGCACTCTGGATCTGTAACTCAGTATTTTACAGTAAATGCAATCTCAATTGCCTGCTCTGATGATTATTGTAAGTACTTACTTTATGAAGTTTGGCATCTAAGTTTAAGATTAAAATTACTGTAGCAGTAAAAGTCTTGCATAAGTGGGTTTGGGTTCGCATTGTCATTAACTCCCTCCCCCCGCCCAATAATCCTTTAGCATGTATTTGTAAAGTGCAATTTTAGGTATGCCATTGAGGAAGTAATCCAGCTTTGTGAGGGCAGCTGGGACATGTTCCAGTGTTGGCTGTGAGATGCAGTTGTGTATCCACGTTTGATGCATGAAGAAGCAAAATAGGAAGAGCAGAGGATGGCAATCATTCTGCCATGTGTTCACCTAGTCTGAGTATGCCTCAGATGTAATTTGAATGAAGGCATGAAGGTTGATGAGACCAGCCATTATTACCATGGTCCATAGGTCCATAGAAGAGGTGTAGTCTGTGCTAAAGACTTCAAGTAACATTAGTTTTGCTAATGGCATTAGTTCTGGAATTCTCTTTCTGGTTGTATTTAAGTTTCCTGAAACCATACCTACTGCTTCATTTTGGTAGCACCATGTGACCACAGCTTGGATGTACTGACTCTGCTCATGCTGGGTGCTCTGTAGGCTCCTGCAATGGTTTGGGAAGTGGAGTCTGGATGCTGCTTTCTGTGGGGCCTAAGGCATGTCTGTGTGGCTGTGTTGTAGGCCTGTACTCAGAGTGCTGGGGCTGGCCAGCTTTCTGCATGTAGGGGGCAAGTCAGCTGCCAGTGGAAATCTCCAGACTGCTAGTTCAGTGATTTGCCACTGAGACATTATGGGGTGCACTGCTGCCTCCTGCCTTTTTGGATACTGTCTTCCTGATAGTTGATTGTGTGAAGGCAAAGTCAGTGGTACTTAACTTACCCTGTCTTGGCTTTGCCTTCAAGGGGCAATGCTTACCTTCGTTCATCTAAGATTTTAGAGCTCCCTCTCAACTCCTCCTGACCTGTGAACACTCCTGAATCTTCCAGGACAAAATAAAACAAGTTAGCTGAGCCACCTGGCAGTGGTTTGAACCAACTTGTTTGATTTTGCCCTAGAACTGACTAGAAGTGCTTACGCAGCCAATTACTGGGACTCAGCTGTAAGGTGTTAACAGCAGAGAAACAGAAAGGAACAGCTTTTTAAAAGGCCTGTGAACTGTGTGCCCTGGGTGAGAGGCTTTATATTAGGCTGTTCACTTTCCCTGGAAGAGATAAGGTGTGCTTCTATGGCCTGTTCTACCAGAGGAATTCAGTAACAAGCTGTCATGTCTCAGCTGTACCTTTCCTGCAAAGTGTACTCCTTACCTGTGCAGCACAGATGAGATTCCTGTGCCTAAGGTGTCCAGTGGAGCCACACAATGTGCTTTACAGGGCTGCTTGGGGTGGAGGGTCCATTGTAGAGCCTTATTTTGTTGTGTATTTCAGGGAATGGGGAAGGCAGTTTAGCACACTAGCTTTTCTAACAGCCTCTGAAATACGAAAATGCTTTTTGTTCCCACATCTGTTAATAAGCTGGTGCATCTATTGGATCATGGAATAGTAAGGAAATTATAACACTTTATCTGTACAACATTATATTTTTTGAGAAGAATAACAAAGTTAGAACATGAATCATGCACTTCATTTAGTGTATTGATGAATATTTGCATGAAGAACCACAAGTAAAGCAGATTCCCCTGTTGTCCAGGAGCAAATCTGTCTGTAAGATGAAGAGTTGTCTTACAGACAGAAATCTATATTTGTTTTAAGTGCATTGTGCTTAGAGTTCACACATGTCCCCTCCAGTACTTATTAAATGAGTTCACAGAAACTACACTGTAAACCTGCTGGAATAATTTTTATGAAATAATTTTCTCTGGTAAACAGGGAAAACAGAGCTGCAAGGAAGTTAAAACCTGGGCTTGGCTTCCCCACTAATGACAAACTCAGGCCCCAAAATTTGCTGAGACAGAGATGACAGGCTCTCGCAAGTACTTTGGGTCATCCACCTACCCCTCCTTTCTGGTTGCTGCAGGGTATGGGTGCACTCAGACAAAAAAGACTGGGTTGCTTTTCAGCTTTTTTGTTCCTTTTTCTTGCTCACACATAGAGCAGGAGTGAGATGTAGATAATGGTATACACCTGTCCTGTTCAAGTGCACTAGACCAGCACCACCAGACCTTTCTTTCCTCACACTGCTTGAAGAATATGGACTGCAAGAATACTGCAGCACTATTGGTTTTCTGCCAGTTCTGGGTGGCCATTTTTAAACTGTCAGTCTTGAGTGTGAGTGCTTCCCAGTAAGAATGATCTGTGTTTAAGGAAAATCTGCATGGGAGCAGGGATGCTATGGGTAGGTAGGATTGCCAGTGAGACCATTCACTCACATCTGCTATGTACACCAGCCCAGGAAACAATGAATCTCAGATACTGGTGCATAATGTGATCTAGGACAAATGTCTTACCTCTCTGGACTTGGATGCCTACCTCTAAACCAGATGTTTCCTTCTTCTTGCAATCTGGCTGGAGACCTGTATGTATTACATTATCTTTTGGTATTATCAGTGGTGGACTTTTTCAAGAAGAGAAATCACAGGACACCTTTTCTTTGTGTTAGGCTTTTGACAGTATCATCACAGGGGTACAGGATTCACTGTGGAGTGCATCATCACAAACATTTTTGATGACAGCATCAGATTTTTCTCCTGCTTACCCTTTTCTCTTGAAAGGGGTTAGGCTCTTTGGGTGTTGCCTGAAGAAATTCAGGAGGTGGGTGGGTGCGATGAATTTTTCTGGCTGCACCTCTCTGTGTGATTACTGAGAGTGCAGAGGGCCGTCAATCCTAATAGGGAGCAGCCTGCACAAATGCAAGTAGAAGCAGAAGATTCTCCAAGGCAGCACGTTTCTTCTTTCTGGAGCAACTCACCAATAGAAAAGAAGATTATGTTGGAAGCAGCTGGGCTATTCTCTGTGTGTCTGCATTTGGCTAATGATTCCTTCATGTGATCACATCAACCTCATAGAAATATGCAGTTTCAGCTGGGTGTTGGTATTCACATGCTGTCTGCATATCACCTTAAGGAAATGGATGGGGAGTTTGTAAACTATGAAAGGTTATGTCCCCAACAGAAAGGAGGACCAGAATCTAGAGATTGTCCTTTACTGGTAATCTCACTGTTCTGTCTTCCAGTAGTATTCTGTATGTTAATAGTGCAAAGGCTGATGCTTTTTCATCCTAATTTCAGTAGCTTCTTTCTGCCTCTCTTCAGTATTCTGCCTTTAGTACTCCTGCATATTTGCTTCCATGCCTCCTGACCATCTTCATACCCCTTTCAAACTTGGAAGATGTAGACAGAGAGGCATACACATAGCATGATTGCAAATTCTCATTTTCTTCGGAAATCTTGCTCAAAAGTGTTCAAGAGCAGCTAGTCCTAAAGTACTGAGGTGCAGAAATCTGGCACTACATGGTGCATAGTGTTGCATATTGATGGTGCATATTGATGATTTAGACCTTGTACCACCTCTGGAACTATAGAATAACAGACTGTTCAGCAAGCACTGTTAATGAAATATGCTTAGGTGCTTTGTTGAACTGGAACCATGGTCCATACTGTGGCATATAGAACCTTTTCAGCTGGGAAGTCTCAAATTGTTGAGTCAAGTCCTGTAGTGTTTTAGGAATATCTCAGGAAGCTTCTGACAACTCAGATAAAATGGTGGTTTTTTTATCTGAGTTGTTGGCTGTTCAAGCCGAGCTCAAAGCAAATCTTTGGGGCTTTGGGGAAGCTAGTGACAAATCAAAGAATCTTGTTTAAATTGGTTGTGGCTGAATGCTGCTTGAGGCTTGCTTCTGAGTCTTGATATATTCCTTTAATTCACAAACAACATCTGCTTCTTTTCACTGACAGTTCCTAAGATGACCTCTTGAAGGTGATTCTCAGTGGTGATTCTCAGTGGAGCAATCATAGGTGTGTGCAGAAGACCAGAGCCAATATGAACACCTGTATGCTGCCATGGCTGCATGCTTTACCTACTTCTCTTTTGTTGCACAGCAGTGATTGCTGATGGCACCATGTGGTGCAGGATTTCAGGGTGCTCAGCTCCTAAAATCTAAAGGGCATGGTTAAATACTTTGCAGGGTTAAGAACCAACCTGTATCTAGATGTTCTTTCTGGTACCTGATGCTAAGTGCTACCAACATTTAACAGCATCTAAAGACTAGTGCTTTCATTTCTGCTAGTCTGTAGTCACTCTATTTCCTATCTTCATAGACATATCTTCTGTCTGTTTTCCCAGTAAACCCACCATGCCTTATGTGCATTTGTTTGACTAGAGGCTTCCTGTAAATGACAACCAGAGGGCCTAGCCCACCCCTGTGGCACTAGCTTTTAAAGTCCCATTATTGCTCTGAATCACACCTTCATCTCCACACCCTGAGACATATATTAAAATAAAACTGTGGGAAATAATAAAACCCAGTTATATAAATGCATTTTTTATTATAAGAGGTTAGTTTGTTTTTTTTTTTATTACTGCTTTGAGGCCAACTCATCCTCTTTTGTTATGTTCATTACAAAAGGGTTTGCTCCAGTCCCTATTAACTTGAAGGGAAAGGAATAGAGTGCACAGACAGAAGAACAGTTCCTGCTGGCGTCCATTCCCTTGTCCTCAGCATTCCTCCGTCTTTACCACAGCTGCTGTACAAGGGCCTTCTGGATCAAGCTGGGTTACAAGGAGGATTGACAAGTTTGCAGAAGAGGAGGGCAGATCAAGTCCTCTTTAAGTCCCATATGTAGCTTCTGGCCTGTTTTTCCAGGTACTCCTGATACAGCTACTGTCCTTGTCAAGAAAAGAAGAAACAGTTTTCAGCTTAGCCCCAGCAAAGTGAGGCATTTTCATCGGTCACAAAGAGGTCAAAGATGAGATTGGATGGGGGGAAATAAAAAGAAAATAAAAGACAGAAGCCTTGTTTATGTTTATTAATTAGAACAGTAGATTGTTTCCATTTAAAAAGGAATACTCTACAAGAGCATGTTTTTGTTAAGTATTTAGGCTCTGTAGATTGGGCAAAGGTGTGGAACCCTATTCTTTCTCAGGCTTTGTAAATTAAAGTATTTGTATCTTGACTGAAGCTTGAGAAATTCCTTTTAATTTTCAATTTTAGATTATAGTTGTTGATAACACCAGTACCAGGACTCCTTGCTCAAAATACAGCACATAATCTGTGCCATTTATTCTCCCCCTAAAAAGTAGCTGAATGTACAGAAATTGAGTCCTGAACCAATACTCCCCTGGACCTTGGCATCATACCGAAAGAATTCCTTTGTGCACCTCTGGCTACAGTTTTCAACTTACCCCCCCAACCTTTTATGTCCTTCCATGTGTCTCTGCTTTCTCAGATAATTGCACAAGCCTTAGCCTGTGCTCTAGGAATAGTCTGATATTCAAGATCTGCCTTTGTTGCAGGACTTTCTGCTATTCCTGTCACACATTTATCTAGGTCATCTTAATTTCTTTTGGCTTTTCAAAGAGCAGGTGCTTCAGAGACTACAGCCTGAAGGTCTGATGGAGCAGGTGAGTCAGAAGGTGGCTTCATATTTTCTCAGTGGGGAGAGGATGCTAAAATCTTTGTTTGCTGTAGCTTTTTTTCTGAATTTTCTCATAGAGGCACTACTCAAAAAGATATTTTTATCGTGGGCTTCTGTTACTCTAAAATTCTACTGCCACCAAACTTTCCGTTCACAGGGCACCCAACAACTCTGTGGTGGTGGATTACTTCCCAGTAGATTTTTTATATATCTACTTCTGTCTATTTCTGAACAGACAGATTAAATAATGCTCCATTATCAGAAATGCATTAAATGTTCCCTGATGGACCATCCACAAATCATTTAAATAGCATTCTTCTGGTTTATTGAATGTCTTTTGAGACGTGTATTATTCTCTGCTTAATAAACCATGCAGGATCTTAAACTGTGGCAAGTCTACTTGATCTCCAAGGATGGCATGTACTTTAAAACTATTTTACCCATAGACTCATTAAATCACAAGATATTTTCTGCTTCACTACTAGGAAATATATAGAAGTTCCTATCAGGTAATAAAAAACCCAGCAGACCAAGGAACTGTCTCTTGGAAGACACAATAGCTCAACAGGATACCCCCATGAGGACCAAATACCTGGAAACTGAGTCATCTGAAAATAACGTACACAATGGTATAAATCTCTGGACACAGCTGTGAAATCCCTGCAGATATCTTATTCCCTGTTTTTCAGTAATTCAGGTGAATTTTCTAAGGCTCGTCTGGAGAGCTCCCATGGAAATGAAAACTATTGATAGGTAGAGAGCTGAGAGAAGCACATTACAAAGACTTCATAAAAACTCCTAATCCATGAGATCTAGCATATTCTTCTCAGGATATTGAATAATGGATTTGCTCACTGTGCAAACATAAGGCTTGTTACAGGCCCCTTCTACTTACTGGCATTCTGAAAATGTTCATCGAAGCTCCCATGCTCCCCCTTTTTTGGTACTGAGTTATTGTAAGATATATTATGAAACTGACATACTGGCTGCTTCATTCTTTCTGTTTCTGTGGTTTGTCAGAGCTTCTGCCTTTCTGAAAAGAAGTATATTAAGGGAAGTGTTTTAAGGGAAGAAAATAATAGCTTTGAATCTGGGTGTTTACCCACAGGGAAGCTGTTCATGGTCCTTTTCTTTATGTGAGTAATTGGTCTGGTCCTGGGCACTCAGTATCTAACATTTTGCATACAGTGAATGGGTGAATGACTTATGACAGTGGGGCCAGTGGGAAGATAGAACAACTGGGAATTCAGTTCTTATAAATCCATAAAAATAGCTAAAAGTTGTAATGTACTGTAAAACTGCCACATTAACACACACTGGGCTGTCTTTTCATTGTTTTGATGTGTAGTAACAGCTTTAAAGCTGTTTCAAAAGCTTTGTTTCAACATGGAGGATATTCCAAATCCAAATTTTGTTTCATTTTTATGTGGTTTCAGAAAACTAAAATTAACTAGAATGCATTTGCATTTACCCTGCTTGTCACAATTACAAGGCAGGTGCAGAAATAATGAAAGTTGGTTTCATTTAATAGCAAAGATTCAGCAGTGTTTGTGCTATCCAACTGTCTTTTTTTTTCCCTTGTAAGTGAATTGAGAACCAGAGCTTGTGATGCACAATCACTGTCTTCAGTTGCCTGGTCTTTCTTTGCCTCTCTTCCCATGTCTCCACAGGGTATCTCAGGAGAGCTTAGTGTGTAAGTCAAGTAACACTGAGAATCACACATGCAAAAGAGTGTCAGTGCCCAAAGCAAATGGAAGCAAGGTAGCCAAGTGTGTGTTGTAAGGTGACAAACACCAGTGCTGTTTTATTCCTGAAACAGCACCTCAAAGAGGCATTTGATGGTCAGTGGTATCTATGCTCTGACTCTCCCCATTGAGTTCACCCTTCTTCCTCTGCAAACAAGCTCTGTACTGCTCCTTGTACCCCCAGGCTCTTCTTCCTCCTCCTCTATCCCTTTCAATGAAAAAGGCTCTCTTGTTGTCTTTGTGACTTACATTCATTATTCTCTTCTTCATAATTTCCATCATCTTCCGGTCAAGGAAGGGAGGAGGAGGTGGTAAAACCCTAAGGGAGCTAACACCATGATAAATCAGGTTGCATGTGAAGAGATGCCCAGTGTTTCCCCTCCTGAAGTCCACATAGTAGGACAACTGTCAGGGCCTTTCTTGTGTTACTCCACAATCCTCCTGTACAGCAACAAGCATTTCTTTGCAACAGTTCCCAGGGAAGAGGTAGCACAGAACCCAGCAGAGAAGCTCTGTGGTGTGACAGACTCTTATTTGGACCTGTTGCTCATCTGTGTAATGCCTAGACTAGGGGGAAAAGCAGTCCTAAAAGGGGACCAAGAGCAGAACAGTGTCCACCCTAATAATGACTTATTTTACTGTTCACTCTCTAGAAAGCAAAACGTCTTGGAGAGGTAAACTTACCTCACTGTGCTCCCGAGAAAGCACCCTGAACCTCTCCTCCTGTGTGTTTTTTGGTGGCCTATGTATTCTGTTGTGTTCATAAGAATGAATTTCTGTTCTGTGACCAGAAAGCTTGACTAGAGCAGTGCCCAATGCCTACCGGACTGTTCCCTGCTTTTGTGCTACTTACATGTGAAGTTGCTTGGCTTAAGCTGACTTCTTGCCTATCTCCATGCTAGCACCTGTGTGCCATCCCCAGCGTATCACAAGTGATATCACTTAAAGGGGTGAGACTTCAATCCTTTCCCGAATTTTCATTTGCTTGAAACTGAAATCAACAAAGAAGGGTTTGGTTTATTTTAGTCTGTGTAACTGAGAACTGATGACAAGATGCAGCTCGTGCTCTTTATGAAGCTGTCAAGGGAGGACAGCTAGAACAAATGTTTCCACTTAGAATTATTGCTGTGGATTCTGGAAATACCAAATACATATCATTCCTTAGTGGTTTAGGCTTGTGTCTGTCCAGCTGATTCTGGCTGATCCTGTCCTGGGGCTCAGACCTGCAAAGCAGTGAACAGTCAGGTTATTGTGGAGAACTCAAACTCCATAATGCAGAGGTTAAAAAAAATAAAGGTTTCAACAGACAACTGACTTGCCATTATGCATGTATTTCCTGTCTTCATGTACTCTGTTTAGTGTAAAATGTACTTCTGGTGCTCAAAATAATAGTAAGTTTACCTTTCAGGTAAGAAATGCCTTCTAAGGGTAAAGTTTTCTTATGACTGAGGTTGTATGAGAACCAAATAAATTCAATGTCCAAAGCAAATTATGCTTAAGGTTTTAGTTCCAAAGGTGGCAAACATTTACATGCATTTAGCCTGTACTTCACCTTGTCAGAGAAATAAGACTGAGGAGGTTTGGATCTACATTTGGCTGTTAAAGGGAATTGTTTTGGTAGTAATGTAGTCTAGGAACTTTGCACAATTTCTCTTTGTTCTTTTTCTGGTCTCTGGAAGTATTCTCAGATCTCTTTCTCAGCATTAAAATGGGGATCATATGTCATTATTCTTTGTGTAAAATTTGACATCTGTGTCAAGGTGATTCTAGAAAGATTGCTAAAAATGAGCAAACTAGCTTGTAAATGATGACCTGCAGGTGATGCAGGCTGCTGTGATGTCAGTAATGGCTATTTTGTAGAGCTTGCTACACTAGAAATATCAAAATACTTCAGAGATTGACCAAGAAAACAATATAATCTCGTATCTTTTAACTGACTGTGCTTTATGTTGGTACACTGTATATATAGCTGATAATTTTTTTTTTACATTATACATTACAGACAGTAACTCTAGCTGAAAAGTATAATCAAAACAGTATTGATGAGGAGAAGAAGTATGAGTAGTGAACAGAGTTTTTAAGTGATGGGTGTTAGAAATTAGTCCTAAATTCTTTTACAGTATAGGTAGTCTTAGTTAATACCCACATTTCAATTTTAGTGGTAGTAACAATTAGATTACCCTGATTATCCTGTGTGATAATTCACAAATAGGCATATTTTGCTAGAACTCTGGAATTATGATGACAGGAACTGTAAAAAATGGGGCGAATTTAAGTCTGTATGTTGGGTTCTGCTCTTTACTGTGTCTCTCTGCATCTCTTCCTGTGCTGGTAAGAGAAGGGCTGGCCTACTCCTCTCTTCTGACAAGAGAGATACTGCGCACATTCTTTTCCCTCTGCTCAGAAGTGAGCTGGGGTCAGTACTTTGGTATGTGAGACAGCTTGCATTTTTTTCCTTTACTCTTCCATGCTTGTCTTTCAAACAAACAAATCAACCAACCTGAAACAAAAACCCAACCCACGCCCCACAAAACCCCACATTTTCCTAAAGCAGGCCTATTTCTGGTTTTGTGGTGTATAAAACAATGATTTCACTGTTGATAAGGCAGCTGAATAATGTCTACCTGCTTTCCATTAGGGTAATATGGTATGTATTCCTTCCTGGTAACCCAGAGTCATAGTGAGATTTCATCTGCTTTTGCACTGCTCTTTGCCAGAATCAGCCTCTCTCCTGTATTTTCCTTGGATAGAGGATAATATGGGGAAAGCATATTTGACGTTAGTATTTTCTATCTTTTATTTTTCTTCGAACATTGTTTTTACTCTGATTCCCATACCGGAGCCCACAGTAGTCAGACAATCTGTTTTACTTAATGGCAAATGCAGATAAAGCTTGCTTATAGGAGAGCTGTTCTAACTTGCTTAGTACTGGCCCTATTGTAGGATTTGCAGAGGAGAATATAGACCTCTAGGGCCTTAATTTTTCAAAGTTCTAGTGTTGTAAGGGTTGCAAAAGTTTTCATCACAGCTTGCTTGGATTTACTTTCACTTTTGGGGTTCCTCAGTTACTGTGGATCACGTGTGCTAGCTGAAGGGGTTTGGGTTTGTTCTTTCCTTGTCAGCAGCACCTCTGAGGGACAGTTCAGCATTCAAAAAGATTTAAATGCTAGAAGTAATTCCAAGGAAGAATTGAAAGATGAATGTAAACATGAATGTTTAGAATTTTGAAGTATAACACTCCTGATGTGATTTCTGATATGAAACTGTTTTGAGACCAATGAATGCCACTGAAGGATCTGATTAAGTAAATGGAGAGTAATGCCATGAGATGCTGGCAAACCAAGTGTTAAACTCAGTAAGATATATTTGGAGGATTGGGGCCCCAAAAGTGATTCTCTGGTTTCATCTTGAGCTATGGGTGAGTAGGTGTATGCTGTATGACAGCAAGGTTGCTGTAGTAATTATTCATTAGCTTTAAATAACAGGGCAATTATGAAGTTAAAATTCATATACCCCAACACACCCTTTTTTTCCTAGCCTTTCAATTTCTGAAGAATGCCTACAGCCGTCTGCTTTGTGTTGTAAAACAGGGCACTAGTCCTAGTTGTACATGGTTGTTTCTTTGATTTTTGCATGCTCCTTGCAACAAGAATGTTAAATGGGGTGAAAAGGTAACATGAATCAGGGAGGCCAGCACTAGAAGAAAATAAAAACTCATTTTCTCCTATGCCTCCAAGGATAAAGAAGATCACTCTGGTACTCATACACACATGCATACTCCACGTAGGACTGGTTTCTCTTTGAAATTCTCAAATTATCTGCTTTTGTTTAAATTTCTGTTCACTTCTATTCTGGGGCAAAAAATTAGCAGAACAGAGATGAGGAGGACAAGTGGCAATGTTTTGGAGTGACAGGATCCATTCTGGTATTCTATATCCTAGATATTTAACCATCAGCTGCTTTTAGGTGACAAGGCATGACCAATGAACCTGTATTACATAGGCAGAACAGACAGAGTTGGAATGTTTCTGAATAAAACTTCAGATCCAGGAGATGGTTTATCTCACATGGGTTGAATCCAATTCAGTGTTTTCAGAGTCTTGGAATGAAGTCCACAAAAATTACTCTGTCTTTATGTGTGTAGCTGGGGACTGTTGCCCATGATATGCTGTGGTTACGATCCACAGGTTCTGAATGACAGCTCTGATTTACTGCATTCATGAAGGGCTCTGCAGTGCATGGGGCAGGGTGCCTGGCCTATGATGTGATGTGCAACCTCTATGGACAGCAGGTGGAAGGGCCTCTGCACACCTGTAGTCTTGTGCATAGCCATAAACTAAGCCTCCTCCTACACTGCCTGTGCTGGAAACCCCACAACCCTGCTTTACAGATCAAGGCCTTCACCCTGTGAGAAGGGCAGATGATTCAGCAAGGACAATGTGCTCAGCAGTGCTCTCCTGGCTGGCTTGTCAAGGACACACTATCACTGCCAGTTTCTTTTACTGAAGTTGTTCAGTTTGCTGTTCTTGACAATTTAATGCTGCAACCACTGGCTATGGGTTCATTCTCTGTTTCTTGAGCATCATATTGTGAGCATGATATTTTGAGTAGAATTTCAGTGGAATGAAATGGTGCTAATGCCTTTAAAGGTATATCTAGCTCAGGCCCTCACACAGGCTAGGGTACATGTGCCAGATGTCTTACATTGCAGATAAATCTTTGGTGCACTGGACTCATGGGATAGAAGGGTCAGCAACAGTACCATATTTGTTTGTTTTAAGATGTGGCTTCTTCAAGGTCCTATCTGGTAAGTCTGTTCTAGGATCTGAGAATGAGCTTTCTCAATGACATCTACAAGACAATTCTGAGTATAATCCCAGATGTATCTGAAATGTGAAACTAAGCTTAATACCTAGTACTCTTGCAATTCTTTTCTTGCCACTTGATAATAATTGCAACTTGGTATCAATAAAGTGCTAATAAATTCTAAGTGAGTCGCCTGATGAGTTAGGCAAGACCTTACAATCTTGTGTGGAAATTGTGTATAACATTTTTTCTGTTTTAGTGGAGAGGATGTGGGTGAAGATGGGAGTCTAAAAGGACCCACGTAGACCATAGATTCTGGCGTGTTCTGAACTCCAGAGCTGAAATAGTTCTAGTGGGGTAGCGTTTTTTAAGGTGAAATGCCAACAAGACTGGAGAGTTTGACAGACTTGTGGTAAAGGAAGAAATAAATTGTCAGAAACTTGAACTTTCTGAAGACAGCTGTTGCTATGCTGGGAAGTACAGAGAGCAGATCTGTGAGACCAGCCTTTTGAAAAAAAATGGTGATATTAATTAGCCAATTCTTGGAATCTAATAGAGGCTTTTCAACAGTGAGTGCTTTGTTGCTGCAGTGTCTGGGTGCTCTAACCCTGCACTAGGGCTCGTGTTATTTATTCTGAGATATCCTATTATGTTGCAAAATCTGGTTTTAAGAAAAGCTGAAAAAGAAACAAACTGTTGGATATCTTCATGGGCAACAAATGGTTCTCATGCTAAAAGAACTCCAAAACAAATCTACTTCCACTAATTCAACTCCTGCAAAAAGTCATTTGCATTGTCACTGAGTTTAAAAAAATAACAGTAAGAATCTAGGCTTGTAAAGAAAGGGAGAGCTTCTATCCAAGCAGCCTGGGCAGGGTGATTCTATTTTTCAAATCCTGAACATTTTGTTGGTGGAGGTTTATCTTTGCCTGCTTCTGTTCATCCCCTTGCTTTTTGTCCTTAAAGCAGCACTGCTATTTTTAAACACCTTGATGGCTTGGAAAAAATGTCTTATTAGGATCGTTCAGTAACTATCTCTTTCTATCCACCTGCTCCACTGCGCCCTCCAGCAGAAATGGGACACACTTGGCCATGCTGTGTGTAGGTGTGTGGAGGGCTGGGCAACAACACAGTGTTTGATACTACAAGAGTATTTGAGACCTTATTGAACTCAGGTTAGTATATCTGTAAGAAATACACTAAATAAACAGTGTTTTACACAATAGAAAAGTGGAAACTGGTACAAAAGCAATTGGTAACAGATGATCTGTGGTTGTTTGCAAAATGCTAAGAGTTAAAATAGAAGATTGTTGTGGTTTAACCCCAGCCAGCAAGCAAGCCCCATGCAGCCACTCCCTCACTCTCCTACCAGTGGGATCTGAGAGAGTATTGGAACTAGAAAACTTGTGGGTTAAGACAGTTTAATAGGGAAAGCAAAAACTGCACAGAAAAGCAAAGCGAAACAAAGGATTAATTGAGTCTTTCCCATGGGCAGGCAGGTGTTCAGCCATCTCCAGGAGAGCACGGCCCCATCCTGCATAACAGTGACTTGGGAAGAGAAACTCCATCTTCCAAACATCCCCCCTTCCTCCTTCTTCCCCTGACTTTATACACTGAGCATGGTGTCTGATGGTCTGTAACATCCCTTTTGTCAGTTTTGGCCACCTGTCCCAGCTGTGTCTCCCCCCAGCCTCCCATGCATCCCCAATGTCCCTGCAAGTGTGGCAGTAAAAAAATCAGAAAAGGCCTTGGCTCTGTGTAAGCCCTGCTAAGAAATAACAAAAACATCTCTATATTGTCAAGAGTGTGTTCAGCGCAAAACTAAAACATAGCCCCATACTCGCCGTTGTGAAGAAAATTAACTCTACCCCAGCCCAAACCAGCACAAAGATCAAAACCACCTGGATCGTTTTCTTGCACAATATTGTAACCTGCACACGTGTGATATATATATATATATATATATATATATATATAAATATATACCTTGCTTTCTTATGTGTATTCCTTGGGCCTCTCAATATATTGTTTTGTAAATAGAATCTGTAAATGCCTACTGTAGTGAGCGTTTGGTTATTTTTCTTTTATAACACTATAATGTTGGGGTTTTTTTTTATTTGAAAGCATCTGAAAGCCAAGCAGGTTTTTATAGGAAACGTGTTTACCTGTATTGCTGCATTACTTAGCCAATGGCCTCTGATCCTATCACACATTTTGCATCCTGGCATCACAGTGACATTAAATCAACTTGAGAGTCATGTAAACATTTCAAACACAACTTTTGAGTCCTAAAGACTGAGGCCTTTGTTTTACAAAGTAATTTCAAATTCAAAAATTTGAATGCCTAGCTTTGAATGATAATGATGACCATAGTGGACAATCCAGAACACTGTCTTCTTCAAAAGAGCTATTGGTGCTCAGTATCTCTGAGAGTTTAGATGTCTTGGGCAGGATACCATGAACTAACACTTCTGAGGATCTTAGCCTCACACTGATGAAATTTACCCATGATTCTTACAGACTTTTGATGTATCAGGCATGAACAGGAAACCTTTTTCTTTGCCATTCTGTGCTCTGTGCTAACCATAGAGTCATTCTTCTTGTCATGCTCCAATTAAATGATTGACATTCCAAGCTATTACTTCAGAGGTTAATGGCTACATAGAAAGTAATAGAGCAGGTCCTTGTGGCAAAACAGAAGCCTATCACATGGTTTCCTTTCTGATCCCCTCAGTTTTGATACTGAAAAGAAAAGAAAAGCATTTTGTATCTTGAGTTCTCTCAGAAACATTGGTCAGTAAAACTAGGATTTTTCAAGTGGAATGAATTGAGTTTTGTGCTTCTTTTTCCTTGTCTCTCCATCAAAAAAACCCAAGCTAAACCAAACCAAAAACCAGTGTGTGGAAGTTTCAATTATTTTGTAGATTGAAGTGAATAAAAATTGGATTATAGACTCTGAGAAACTGAGGACTGTAAAAGCAGAACTCTCATAAAATGGATGTCTGCTTATTAAATAGGACTAGCTCTGTCATGCAAGTGTTCAGGTGTAGCAAGCACAAGGAGCAAACAAGCAATTTTCTCACCTTTGTAGAATGGTATCCTATCCTACTCCTTATGATGTCCTGTACCATCAAAACACTACCATTTCTGTTAAAAACTCTACACTTGAAAAAATAAATATATCCCCACCCCCTCCCCCTTGATGTAAAGACTCGGCAAAATTGCAAAATATATTTTAAATGGGAAATGTTGCTGGTAGAGTAAAAGAGAGAGGAAGGTTTTATTGCTAAATTAGGAAGTCCACCTGAAAGATATTTTCCTCAGGAAAAGATTGGTAGATGTGATCTGCTACTGCAGTATAGCAGCTTTCATCTCTCACCTCCCCCCCATCCCAACAGACAGTTCTTCAGGATCACAGTTTTTCTGTGTACCTTATGTACCTAGAACCCAAGCAATAAGAGCAAAGAACCAAGTTCTGTGTGATGGTCTGGGCAGTAACTGAGGATTCTGTAGCCACAAGGTATTTGATATTAGTGACCTCTTATCAGTGCAGTACTTTGCCATATTTTTTTTTGTGCATTAGTTTACTTGTTCATTCTGGTATGCATGCTAAGGTTTTTCTGTTGGTGATTCCAGCTATTCAGTTTAATTAGTTACAGTTTGCTCAAAAGCCACATGAAATACCTAGTCTTCAACTCAAAAAAACTTAGGAAGAAAGAAAAAATCAGAACTCCTGACTTTTGTGGGTTATATGGGCAAGATCCAGGAGTTCAGATGCCAAACATTAGTCATGTCACTGTGAAAAAGGAGGCTCGGTGAGGAATTGTTTAATATTTCTCCATTCTTTATACTCAGAGGCATGCAACAAAACAGAAGGTCAATGGTCATATGTTGTAATGAGATGTTTCAACCAGATATGAAAAAATTTTTTTTTTCACTAGGGTAGTGGTCCAATGCTAGAACAGGCTACTCAAAGAGATGGAAGTCACTGCTCTTGGGGTGTTCAAAAACTGAGCCTTGACCAATCTGCTGTAGCTAGCTTTGTGCTGAGCAAGAGACTTGGACTAGGGGTCTCCAAAAGTCCCTTCCAGCCTCAGCTATTCTATATATATTCAGCTATATATATATATTCAGCTATTCAGCTATATCTCATTCTGCATATCTTAGTTCCAGAAATTACTTATGCACCCGATTTTTAAATACTGTGATACAAAAATAATTGATGGTTTTCTACTCATCAGAATATGTAATTTTTTTCTATGAAAAAATGGGTAAATTCAGCAGTCACACTTTTAAATAGACTTAATCCTGTATTATGTATTTTAATAATTTTAAGCATAAGGATTTGTCCTGTCTATTGTCATTTCCTTGATCTCGTCCTTTTATAGGTGGTTACAATCAGGTTTGTAATTTTCTATCCTGCTTTCCTTCAGGTAGAAAGGACCAATAGTGTTAAAGAGCGTGTAAACGCTGTCAGCTTCAGTTGTTTGGCAAATGGGAATTATGGAGGATATAGGACTGTGAAAATTGAATTTTCTTTGGGAGTTAGTAATAGTTTTCTCCCCAGTTCCCACATGTCCGCATTATGTATCATATTTTTAATGAAAATCAATGACATTTTGAATTACATTGATGAAACCAAGCATCCAGAATAGTTGGTTCTTGCAGATAAAATCTCTTCCTTGAGGACTTGAAAATAATTGCTGTGATTATTTAGTTTGCTGATATTTTTCAAATAATAGATTTGAGGGATATTTGGCAAGATTCACTATAAGCTAAGAAAAAAGACAAAAAAATCTTCTATTTCACAGATGTTTTGTCTCTTGTAATGTGAGATGTTATTCTAATGCTTTAGAAAGTGTTTATCTTTAGTCTAAGCTATTATTTGATCGGCACCTTCTTTCTTTTTCATCTCCCACTGTCTTTTCTCTTGTCTGGATTCTTCAGTTTCCCTCTTCCTTTCCTGAGAACCAAATAATAATTAAAAGAAAAAGGTCTCATTAAAATACAGTTAGTTAAATATGTACATTTTAACAAGTATTTCTGATGGAAAGCACTGCTTGTGATGGCTGCTGCTATTATACGTATTTTGAAATTTTTCTAGATTTGGAAAATGCATCTTGTGTGGACAGACAAAACCTTTCTCTTCCGGAGGTAATTTCTATCCTCATAGTGCTTGATTCAACATGCTTAGACTACGTATGAGATGAAAATCTGAGGATGGAGAAGCATATATAGAGCCTGAAGAAAATAGTCAGTTATTAAAACAATTTAGCTCGTCATTAAATTTCACAATTTTGGCATATGAATAGGTTGCTCTTCCCTTTGCCTCATCTGCCATTTTACTATAGCAGAAAATCTGGTGCTGGACAAAAGAGGAAGGGTAGCCCAGCAGTTAAAATACAACTTGAAGCCAGGATCTTGATTTTTGTTCTGACTGCATCAATGACAAACTGTATCATCTTGTGTGACTTACCAAACATCTGAGTCTCACCTACCACTCTGTAAATGTCATATAACTACATAGGATGCTGTGAGGTTTAATTAGAATTAATTTTGCTCCTTGTGTTTCTCAGATGAAACACACTATTCAAGTGCAAAGGATAATTATTATGTTGTGTCTGTGTTTTACTGATACATTATTACTATTTTATTAACCGTGTTTTGGAAAAAAAAAACCAACCCAAACCGGGGTGCTTAACTGCTTTTCAGTTTTGTGCATATGTTGTAAAGTTAGTCCCTATGAGCACAGTAAATAATTAAACTAATATTGGCATTGAGATGTGAGGTAGTTTTGTTTGAGAATGTTATGACTGTTAGCAAATTGTCACAAAATGTCTGGCTGTTTGGATACTTTGAGCACCTTAAATCACCCACTTAGGTGTAAGATGGTCATATTGCTTCTAAATGTAGTGAATTAGCCCAGCAATAACAGCCTGCAAAGTCTCTGTTGATAGCTTCCTTGTAGCTGGTCAGGCTTGACCCAGACAACATTGTGGAGCAACCGTTCAGAAAATTGTTCTAGCAATCAGTGCCTGGTGCCACCTTAACCTCTGCCAGTCTTGTGGGGAGCTGTGCATACCTTATGCAACAGCCCACTACTGTTTCTCCCTTTTTTTTTCAGCTGTAGCTCTGAAGTTCCGGGAAAGCTGAGACCAGAGGATGACACGTAACACACAGAAGCTCGCTGTCTTGGTGGACACGAAATAACTGTGTTGTTTCCAGATGGAATCATGGCTACATGAGAAATAAAAATATCTGACTGCAGCACTAACTCCATATCCCAAGGACATAATAATTCAGAAGGTGCTGAGTTATAAACTGCTCTTGTACTTTAACATGGATTTAAGCATGTGATTGGGCTTTTCTTGTAGCTGAGCTTTCAGGAGCCTGAAATAGAAAGGCAGTATTAACAAATAAGCTCAGATCATTTGGGGATAATGAACTTCTTTCAATAAGGTTATTGTTTTATCAGCAGGTCGCATTCTTTTTGTCCTCACTTGCCATGAACTATGAAGTATGACTGTGTAACACATAGGACTTCTGTGTTAACTGAGAGTAGATGTGTGTCTGGAGAGACAGCCTCTGCCAGTCAAGGTCACTGATGTAACCAACTTACCTGGCTCAGAGACACACTTACTGGGGAACTGCTTGAGCTGCTTTGGTGCCATCCTATTCTAAAGAAGGTTAGAGCATAAAAATTAAATGAATAGGTTTATGCTGTTCTTACACTTTCTAGGTACAGCATGTAAATACATACCACAATACTACCTAAGCCAGATGCAGCCTCATCCACTGAGGCTGCATTTTTGTTGTGCTTTAATAAAGCCACTCTGGAGCAAAGCCCTTCAGAGTGGTAGTCTTACTTGTGTCATTGTCTCCACTGTCCTAAGTATAAAGTAGGATTTGATAATCCTGACAGATGTAGAGTAGTATTGGCCAATGTGAGCTTTGTCAACTTCATGCAAGAGTTCTTTGCCAGCACAGACCAGACAGTAATTCAAGATTCCAATCTTACACAAAAAGTGTATCTTAAATGCTAATCCAGCCCTGATTAAGGTACATTAACGGGGGAACTCCAGGCTGACAGCTAAGACCCACATCTAGTTGGCTATTCTTTTGCAAGTAGGCATCTTGTCTTTGATTTACCTGGCAACTTGTGTATATGTAGGACAGGATGCTAAGTGGAAAGGCATATAATTTTTGTAGGACTTGTTAGATAAAAGATGTCATTTGGCATACTTTGCTATTATCAGGAGTGATATGGTATTGGAATGTTCTCAGAGCGGGGATTAGGCACAGGTGCACCTGATGATTCCAGCAGTTCCTAGTTTCTCCCTTCCTGTATGTGTCAGCCAGTGATGCCTATGTTAACACATGGGATTTGAAACCTGAAGTCATGTAACAAACTAAATGCTGATTATGCTATAATGCCTGATGACTGCTTGGATGCCTGGGGTCTGATGGGTCTGGCACCATATTGGGCAGACAGCAGCTTGCTGTCTGGCACATCTCTGCTGCCCTTTGAGGAGTAACTGGTCATGGACATGAACTTAGCTGAGGCACTAACAAAGAGACTACCAGGTCTGTGAAGACACTGAGAGACTGAAAGGAAATGCAGATGGGTACTATGCATTTGCAAGTGTTTATTATTTAAAATCAGTTACTGGGAAATATATAAAATGAAAGGGTCAGAGTAAGACATTGTGCCTTGTTGGCTTTGCCTTTTAGATTTTAGGAGATCAAAAAGAAGAAAGGAGGAATATGTCATATTGCAGGTAATTAAGGATTCATCAGGAAATAAGGAACACTTGGTCCTCATAGCTTTGAGGACAAAAGGTGAAGGGTAGCTGGTATAATATCTTCCATATGTCGCATGCTAATTGGAAGACTAGAAATGAGACATTTGGAAAGCGCTTATAAATGGAAATTGCTTTTGTGTAATGAGTTTGCTGGTAGGCTCAGTGCTTTACACTTGGAAAATAAGAAAAGATTTTTGATTATATGTAGGTAAATTAGGGTTAGCCTACTTGTTGAGTTAGTTCTAAGGATTTAATAACATATAAGTGAAGAATTGTGTTTTTTCTTTCTCTTTAAGTACTTGGTATTTAATGATGATTTGCAAGCACTGCAGTATCTTCTTACCAGTGCCTTAGTGTCTAGGCTTTGGGTATTTTAGTTTAAATCTTTCCAGAGTTTTGAAAACCTCACATTGGGAATGACATGCAGGAATAGCTTGTTTCTCAGACCTCAGGAAAGTATGAGGCTTATTCTAACTAGGTATAGCTTTGTCTTTGAGGACAAAAGGGCATCCCCACCAGTTTGTTTTGGTAGACATCCCCTGGCCCAGAAAAAATGGATCTCTGTCCCAATGAGTTGAGCCAGTGAAAACACATTCTGGGTAGTTATGCCCCACAAATATACAAGTTCTTCTGGGATGAAGAGGGGAGGACTTCTCTGTGAAAGGCTGTAACCTGAGAGAAGTCGAGAGATGGAGTTGCACATTATTCCCGCTAGATGGCAATTAAACCCCGTTGGATAAAACGGCTGGTAACGCCAACTCTTTTGAGTCTCCTAGCTTACTTCAAAGTGCTAAAAGCTGGACTTCGGTGCAGGACTTTGGGATATCTGTATTTTCCTTGGACTAGAACATGCAATAATTTTCATATGACAAAAGAAATAGTTAAAGCTGAACCGAATTTTGGATTGCACATTGGATTCATACATGTTTGGCAGTTTAGTAAAGGATGTATTTGGTTTCTGTGCTATAGAACCCCCACCTCCTTGGGGAGAGGGAGTAGTAGAGTCAGCAGCAAGTAGGAGAGCTCTTGGCAGAGTGGCCAACTGGAAATTCACTGCCAGGAAGCCAGAAGAGCCCTAATTAGGCAGGCAAGAAGAGCCTGATCCAAAGCCTGCTGAAGGTGATGGGAGTATCTTTGGTTAGTGCATTTTTTCCCATTTCCAGTTAAACTAACCAAATGAGTCTCTCCTCTTAGCGGTCTGCTTTATATATGTTACATCATCTACTGCAATTGCTAGTACACTAGGAATAAATGCATGTCTGTACTATTTGTAATGAAGATGCAGCATTCATGTGCTCTGTATGAGTAACTTACAGGAGTACTTTTGAGGTAATTGAATTGTTTTTCTATTTTTTCCTAATTAGAAATTGCAACAATATTTTCTCACGTGTGTTGGAAAGTATAATGTCTTTTAAATGAAGTGAAGGAAGGCCTTTTATCCTGACTATCATCTCAATAAATTTCAGCTGAAGTTCAAATTAAATGTAGAATAGCAAAAGTTGTGCTGCCCTAGTATGCACCCAGGGACCTTAATAACAGCTAGTTCTGGACTTCTAAAATGTCACAGTTAGCAGAATTCAGGCAAAAACTGCTATAGTCTTGCTTCTCTGTTTAAAGTTGCTTCAGTACTGGCACTACTCATCTCAGAGATAACTAATATAAAATACTGGAAATTACTCTGTGCTCTATAATCAGGAAAAAAGTCCACATAGATTCAGTTGGAAAACTGCCTGGGTAAACCCACAGGTATTGTGTGCATTGTGAGATTGCATGCAAAGAAAGATCATCCCTATAAACTAACTTTATGGCTTGTTTTTAAAAAAATCTAAATAAAGATTAATGGAAATAGCTTCTCTGATTACACCACTGCTTTATGCTTATTTGAGCAACTTTAAATAGATAAGGAAATATGAGTTTCAATCTGTGCCTGGTGCCCCAGAGTAATTAAAACTCCCCTTTGTTGCAGAAGTGCTGGCTATAACCACTGTAAAACTGTAAAATGTCTGCCAGTTATTCTTGCAGAATTCTGCCTTTGTCTGTCAGTTTTTTCACCCTATTCACACAATGTTAATGTAAATTTTATGCTTATTTTAAAAGGTACACCTAATCTTTTCATTACAGAAGCACAGCATATGAAAAAAATGAAAGCACCCTCAGGTTTTCATATCGGTCAGTCACATTTGGATTTGGATAGCTTTGCACTAGATTTTGTACAGAGTTGATTTGTGATTGCAAAAGGCCATTAGTTTCCTAATAGCTGACAATGACTGCTACACATCACATACACAGAAAGGTTTTCATGTTTTTCAGTCTAGTTGAGTTGATGTTGCCTCCCTGAAAGGCTCAGTTTTCTTCTGCAAGATGCTGCACTCCAGCTCTGAGGAAGTAAAGAAGTTCCCTGTTTGTATGGATGGGTGATGCAGCTGTCTTTGACCTTACAGACAGATGAGCTTGTCTGTCCCCATCTCGTCTCATATCCAGTGTAACACTCTCCTGAGACAACTTCTGGCTATTCCTTGGGTCCTGTCACTAGTCACCAGAGAGAAGAGATCAGTGTCTACACCTCCTCTCCCCATCATGAGCAAGTTGTATATTGCAATGAGGTCTCCTCTCAGTCTCCTCTTCTTCAGGCTGAACACACCAAATGCCCTCAGCCACTCCTCATATGGCTTCCCCTCAAGGCTCTTCACCATCTTTGTTGCCCTCTTTTTATGCTCTCCAATAGTTTAATGTCTCTTTTATATTGCAGTTACCAAAACTACACACAATGTTCAAGGTGAGGCTGCCCAAGCCCAGAGCAGAACTGGACAAATCCCACCTTTGTCTGGCTGGCAGTGCTGGGCCTGATGCCCCCATGACAGGGATGTCCCTCCTGGCTGCCAGGGCACTGCTGACTCAGATCCAACTGGCCACTGACCAGGATCCCCAGGTCCCTTTCTGTGGCACTTTGTTCCAGCCTCTCATTCCCCAGTCTGTCCGTACATCCTGGGCTGCCCTGTCCCAGGTGCAGAATCGGGCACTTCTCTTGTTGAACTTCATATGATTGATGATTGCCCAGCCTTCTATTTTGTTGATGTCTCTCTGCAGGGCTTTCCTGCCTTTGAGCGAGTTGACAGCTCCCCTCAGTTTTGTATGTCTGCAGACTTGCTTAGTATTTAGTTGAGGTATCAGGTTTTTGTACTTTGAATAAAGACACCTTTCTCCTCAATGATACTGTGAAATGCCTACCTTCATCTTTTATGCGAGTTAATCTTTAGATCCCTACCTATTTTTGTAAACTAAAGTGGCATCTTCTTCAGAACACTTATATCTGCTGCTTTAATTTACTTCAGTTCCATTACAATATACACAGGTCACAAAATACCTTTAACTTAGTTATTGAAAAGCCTTGAGTGACAGGTTCTTGGTAGACTTGTACCATGATAAAAAGGAAGTGTGAAAAAATACAAGATGATGACAGTACAATCCCTGAACACTGACTGTCAGAAATTGAGAAAAGCATATATTCAATTACTGTATCTGACAGCATTTTAACATTGTTCCACTGCTGCTTAAGGATAAATTTTATAGGATTTCTTGTAGTGTCTGATCTAATTTGAGCCTCTACAGGACTGAAACATGCAGAATAAGTTAATGTGAGACTTCTTTACCCTGAATGAGGTGCTATGACAGATCCTACAAATAAAACGTGGAAGCTTTCATTTTGTTGGCAATGGAAAATCTGAGCAGAGCAAAGGCCTTACAGAATAGTGTGATAACCATTGAAGATCCTTGGTCAGAGAGGACCAATGTGCTGATTCATGCTCTGGCAGTCGGAATGATTGTGCTGCTTGTTGGGAATCACTTCATTGTATTAGTAGAAGTGAGGTGGAAAAAGGCTAGGAATTCATTCTGACTCTTAATTAGACTTCCTGACTCCTGGCTGCATTCTGCATTTCAGAATCTTCCTGCTGCCAGAGAAGGTTTGAAAGAACCATGTGGCAGTGCTGCCTGCCAGCGGTCAGCTTGATATTAGATTGCCTGTGGGCCTCTAGCCCATCTCCTCAAAAACACAGGTGACCTTCAGTTCCCCTTTCTTTAGTAATTGCAGGCAAGTTAATGGTTGCTACTGGAGGTTATTGAAAAGGTGGAAAGATGCCCAGAGAATGGAAGGAATATAGTCCCAGTGAGTAAGTAATGGAACAGGAAATGTGAGAAGACCTGGGTTTCAGTACCAGTACTTCTGCAGAGTTGGTACTTGTTTGCTGTCTTTTCCCTTGCCTGTGAAATAAAGCTAGACACTTTGCCCCTGCTTTGAGGCAAAAAATTTGTGGATGAAAAGGTCTACATAACTGCTAAGCAAATCTTATAAATTGCTGTTCATACTGTAGGACCATATCACTTCAGATACAAGCTCTGAAAATACACCCAAAAAAATCTTCACTGTTCAGATGAATTTATTTCAGATGCAGTGAAGTTATAATAGTATTATAGTGCTGTAGTGTTTCAGTTTCTCCATCATTGTACGAAGAGAGGACTTAATTTTGAAAATTGCCAGAGGTTGCCAGACAGCAGAAACAAATGAAAACATTATTACACATAATGGAGGTAACATTATTAAAAGTAATGGGCAATATGATTGTACAACTAGTACTTATGTATTTATCGTCAGCTGTGTTGCTTTATTGCTGAGGGATGGTAAGGGAAGGTGTAATGGCTCAGCTGCTAGTTAGAAAGGTGGTTTTCTGAGAGTTTTGTCTGATAGTGGAAGCAAAAGTTACATATAACACTCAGTATGTGAGAGGATGAGTTCCAAGCTGATCTGCTGTATTGCTGTGTTCCAGCTGCAGTTTTAATGACTATCTGCTATAGTTCTGCTAGGAAAGGCCTCCAACTGTTCAAATTATATATATAGCATGAAGATATGTTTTGCCAGGTACATCTTCTATATATTATCCTCACTGATATGGGTTACTTGTTCTTGACAGTCAGCTGTTATTTATCTTTGCTGACATGGGTTATCCCATTTGAGATGTTTGGGTTTTTTCATGGTTTAGTTTGTTGGTTTCAAGTTTTTTATTCTCAAGTTACCTTAAGGAAAGCCTCAAGGCAGTAAGTCCCACATTATATGTATTCTGTGACGTATGCTCCAAATCCCTGTTGGGAATGTATCAGGAGGAAATAGATCAGCCGTGAGTGTTTGTATATGAACATTCAAACATAGAAACTCCTGTCTCCTTCCTGTCAACTTTGTTGTCTTCCAGTTACAAGTTTTCTGGTTAGTATCCTGGAGCAGATAAGGGGCTAAGTATGGCAAAGAGAGCAGTTCTTTCTCCGCAGCCTGTGTCACGTCAGTCCTGTGACTGCTGGTGTCAAGGAGGTTCTTGAGCTTTGATGTTAGCATGTACCATACCAGCTGAGTGCTGTATATCTTCCTCTATCCATGATGATTTTCTATCACTTCCAACAGGGCATGGACCTGTTGAAGTTCCAATTGAGGACAGATCTTAGACAAAGATCCTTTGAGAACTACACTACTGGACCCCTGTTGATCTCAATCTGTACTGCTGATTTTCCTTTGACGTGATGAAAAGAATCCACACCAGCTCAGTTGTCTGACTTGTCTTGAACTAAGTTTCCTAGGGCAGTGTCCTGGGGTGACAGGACATCTTCATGCTTTATATCCCAATCGTGGCTTCTGTTCCCGTGCCCTTGGTTTGTTTTGTCTTTAGCCTGTCCCCTCCTCTGGCTGCTGCTGCTGCTGCTTGGCCTTGCTTCTGCCTGCTGCTGCTTGGCTTTGCTGCTGCTTGCTACTTGCTCGCTTTGCTCGCTTTGCTTTTTTTTTTTCTTGTTTTTTTTCCTTTTTCCCCTGTTTTTGTTCTTCCCCTTCTTTCCTTCCTCCCCTCCCTGAAGACATCGGACCTGCTTCGGGCCAGGAGCTCCCCCGGAGTCTGCACTCAAGAGAAGCTTTGGACCCTCCTCGGCAGAGAGAGAGAGACTGCTCACCCTCCCTTGGACTGGTGAAAACATCCGTTGTCATCTCGGGCTGTTTTTTTTTCTCGTGCTGGGGAGTGTTGTTTTTTTCTTTTGCTGTTTCTTAGTAAACAAGTTTTTTCCACTTCTCCTCTGAGGAAATCCCTCCCGAACCCAGTGGTGGGGTAGGGGGGAAGTTGTGGGGGATTTGTCTCCTATAAGGGGCTCCTTTGGAGATTTTTCCCCTTGATTTGTCCTAAACCAGGACAGGCAGCTGCAATTGAGTATTACTTTTTGGCATTCTTCACCTTCATCTTGAAAAGAGTGTCTCAGTGTTTAGATTTTTAATTTTTTTTTAATTTTTTTTTTAATTTTTAAGCTTTTAACTCTTGCCTGGATTGAAAGATGATAATAACTGTCATTGAGGCAATTTCCATTGTTTTAAATAGTCATTTTCCTTTCATGGCGAATCTCTGGAAGTTCAGTTTAAAAACAGAGTGAAGAAACACATTAAAAATTCAGTAGTTTAATAGTAGATGCAATAAATAAATTAAATCAGACATGCCTCTGATTTTCTTGTGCAAACATTGTGTGACAGAATTGGGTACAGTATATATGTTTGCATACTTGTCTATGCAAGTACCTTTATGGTACCTGTCCCTGCAGGTAACCTTATCCATATACAGTATTTGCATATGCCAATTTGTTCTTTGCACAGACAGCATTCTTCACTGCCTGAAAAATTTACACATTATGGTCTTATTTTTAATGTTTTCATTGAAGGTTGTAGAAGAGTAAAAGGTAAAGAAGTGCTCCAGGAATTAATATTCAGAAAATGCATTAAGATATGGACAAAACTTGAATTTCTGTGATGTGTTAGGAGAAAAGAAAATCTCAGCAGAGAAATTCTGAAGTCAAGAAGTATGTGTATTCAGGAGGATAATGCTGGTCTGTTGTGGGAGACATACGTGTAGCCAGCTGGAGAATGAAACTGTAGCCAGTGTGAGGACAGGGGACATATCTCAGCTAGCAGAGCTGTACTGTTCCAACATGTTCAGTGTGTCTGCACCTCCTCCAGTTACACAGCACTTGCTTTGCTGGCTTCCTTCTCAGTTTGTACGGTACCCTCCAGGCCAGTCCCTGACAGATGTACAGCCAGACTGGACAGGACTGTCAGCTGAAGAAAGGGTCAACAAAAACGATTTGATCCTGCAGAGCAGACAACAGCAGTTGTTATGTTGCAGAAGGTGACCCAAATCTGTTTTGTGACTTCTCTGTTTGTGAGATTTATCTGCCTTAGTGATAAAATCCCAAAAGGGAGGATGACAAAAATCTAATGACTGGTGTTCTTGCTGAGGTGATGTATAGATCTCTGTGTATAGAACATGCATTGCTTATGCCAGCGTGATGACTGACTTCAGTGGTACAGGCAATGATTAATGCCACCCTTTGGCAATGGTGTGATTCTTAAGTCCCACATAAGGTCCATTTAGAGAGTTTCAGTGAGACTTTAGCAGTGTGTGAGATCTGCCAAGAGTATTTGCACTGGAGGAGTATGGGTTGACAAGATCAGCCCTAACATGTTAAGTGCTGTTTATGATATTATTATTGCTTTGTGAATTCATTTCCCATAGAGACAGATTGGAGATGAAATGTTCACATTCAAACTTCCTCTCTGCTCTGGGGTGTCAGCTCCATGGCTTAGATTTCCACCCATGTCATTCTAGTCATTAACAGCAATAGTCAGTATTGTGACTATAGACTATAAACTCTATGAGGAATGCAAACAATCAATTTTCATTATAAGGCTAGGAAGACAGTATTTTCAAGAATAAAAGGAACATAATCACCATTCATAGGTAAGATCTGTTATTTACACTATGGGGATTCATGTCACTACATTTTAAGTAAGTTGCTTGGCTGAACTTGTTATCTAGCTGCCAAGAACGGAAGTGAGAGAGAAGAGCCAGAGAGAATTATTGGACTCTACACTCCAAACTTACATCATGTAAACATTTATAACATGACTTTTATTTTCAGCACTGACCATTCTGGAGGGGGCCTCTTTGTTGCGTTTTTGCTGGCAGACTGCTTTTGAAGGCACCTTTTGGCTTATTTGTGATAATGCAGCAAGCCAACAGACCTGGACTTACATGGCACTTGCAACATATGCAATGAAAACTTCTAGTCCTCCTTTTCTCTCTGCAGGTTCCCAGCCACAGCCAGCTGCTTGGAGTTAAGCTCTTCCTTATGCCCCTGCTGTTAATGCTCACTTCCAGTGATCAATGGTCCCACCCTGCTTTCTCAGCATATTGTGGTGAAATCAATAATCATGCATGAGAGAGAGAGAAAGAGGCTGACGTTTCCATTTCTTCCTATTCTCACAGTTACAAAAACATATACAAATTTGAAATATGTTACTTTTCCATTGAAGAATAGTAACAGATAACAATTTGCAGTATCCCTGGCAACATTTACCTTGGCACAGGAAAAAGTCTTCTATTACAGTCCAGCCTTCCTGCTGGTATCAATAGTGCTTTTCTCTTTCATAGTTCCAAGTTATGTTCTTCCCAAATCACTTAACTTCACATTAAGAATCAAATGCATAATTCAACAAGTTGCCTGTTTCTTTGAGATGAATCTTGTCTGTAAAACAGCACAGAGCAGAACAGTGGGGAAGAGGAGAATATTTCAGGGTTTTTTCCTGCACAAAGATTTCAGATTTCTGATGATGCTACAAGTATCTGACCCAGTGCAATTGTGTGGGTAAACTCCATAAGTTTTTCTTAGCATTTTATTGCAGTTCATCAGTTTGTACTATTTAGGCTGTAACCACAGCTGAGTTTATACAGGAGTTTTGTTTGTTGTTGTTGTTTTCAGAGCCCCTTAATGCTCCTTACTGACCCTTTTATAAGCTATAACTTTTGCTCACACTCTATAAATCAGGGAGTCTTTAGTAAAAGAGCCTATCAAGAAAAAAAATCTGGGATGCTTTCCAGGGAAATGCATGTATAATAGAGAATTCTGGCAGTTTTTCATCTGGCACTAATTTATTACTTCAAGCTGGCTTGCTCTTTAGACTATAATAAACAGTATTTTACATCTAACAAATCACTTTTAATATCCCTGACCTTGACAATGGGTATCTAGTATGGGTTTAAAAGAAAAAAATGTAACCAGAAATGCAGTGTGTCGTGAACTGATGTAATCATGATTCTTTGTTAAGTTTCAGAGTTTCTGATTAAATGAAAGATGTATGGAAGAATAGTTTGTTTATTTAATAGAGCTACTATCTCCAGTTATGCCATATATGCTAAGTTTTGGAGAGTACAGCCTTTATGTTTAGTCTAAAAGAATTTAAATTATGTAGTCGTAGCAGGAGACATTGAATTCAATGACGTAAAGACTGCTGTTTGTCTACCCTTAAGAATTCAAAGGAATATTATATCAACACACTCAAATGTGTTTAGATGGAAGTTGCGTTCACAAGTTCCTTACTATCTCAAAGTGAGAAGGATTGCTCTTACTTTTATTAAAAATCATGTGTGAACTCCCAAAAGAGAACAGTGTCAAAAGGTTCTCTGTGCCCCTGGGACATGCTGTCTTTCTCTTTTAAGACAGCTGATAGCTAAGGAGTTGCTTCTCAGGTCCCTGGATGGGAGAAATAATGAGAAGTTGAAATACATCTTAATTAAGGAGCAGCAGAAGGTTGCTTCTTCATGATCCCAGCAACAGTTTGATTCTTCAACTCCTTCCTCTTTCTTAGTAGTAAATGTGCTCCTTGAATGCCTCATATATGTACTGAAACATGATACTGGTCATTAGGCAAAGGTTTTTCATCTTTTTCCAGTTTACATCATCTTCCTTTTATAGTTCTGGTTCAGTTAGGGTAACACAGGTAGATGTTTTGCATAATTCATAAGCAGTTGCTCCACATGTGTAGACACACATACTGAGTCATACACGAAGTGTGTCAGTTTACGTTGCTGTTGGGATTGTCTTAATCACTTTATTGACAAAAGAAAGCTGTAAGCCGTAGCTTGTTATGACCACTCAAGATGCAAAGAAATCACTTATTATTTGTGTAATACTATTAATAAGCCTGCTTGCAGAAATGCTAACCTGCTGTTTTTCTTAATAGCCTGCAACTGACTTCAAGGCTCACTGAAATTAAGTTTTTATTAATTCTACTCATGTTGTTATTAGGCATACACCTGTACAATGATAGCTCTTGTACTTTTCTCTCTCACACCCATTTTTCCCCTTTTCTTTCTCCCTTCCCTTCTTCAACCTTTAAGGTGAAACTTGGCGTTGGTGTGTACACCTTTCATTTCAAAAGTAAGGATGGCTAGTTCTCTTTCTGTCCTACACTGCTAGTATTTTTCTAGGGCATGAAGATGGTCAGTGGTTCCCAAAATAAATGGTAAATGTTTAAAGACAGAATGGTAGGCAGCCCTTTCTACGATGTTAATCTGTTAGTGATTAGATTAGATTAGTTTGGTATTGCTTCTCCTTAGTGTTTCCCTCCACCAAGCTAAATGTGTACATGTGTATGTTAAATAATTTTGCAAAGATGTTTTTGATTCAAAACCTCAATGACATAAGGTATCCTTCCTTGATTATTCTAGAAGATAAATAGAGCTTTCTAGCAGTGTAAATTTAAGGTTTTCTGGATATGCTTTTATAAGATTTTAAGAAGATCAGAAGAAAGAAGTTGTGACAGTTGGTAAGAGCTTTTCAGCTATTAGCTGTTTTCTGCTTAACCTGTGTAACAGAGGGAAACTAGATGGCTTTTTCAAACTCTCATCTTAGGGGTGCAAAACTTTTGCTTCAGCATCTCTGTGGTCAGGATGGTGTGCACAGTATGAGCACACTCAAAGAATTTAAAGAGCAATCTATTACGATTTTTAAAAAAGGATGTTGGATAAATCCTGTATGTCTTGTTCAAGCACAGACCCCTCTCAAGCCAGGAGATTGATTGTATGAGCACAAAATGGTTGAATGTATACAAAATGTCATGTAAAGTTACAATGCTAAATAGAGGAATTAGAATAACTCTTAAATATGCAGACCTCCCGTCATTTTGGGCAGCCTAAGTCTAGTCATTGTAGCAAAGATATTAGCTTTTGTCTCAGCTGTTGAGCTAAAGTTAGTGAAATGCTTGTAGTATGTGAATGCACTGAAAAAAAACCCCAGCTTTTAAAAGAAACAGTTTAGCTAAAAATGTGCCAGATGTTCAGACTAAAATACCAGTTATCCAATTTTCTTGTCAAAAGTTAATCTCCTCTTTCCTTTAAACCATGCTGTGTTATGTAAGGTTGTACTGTAGTAAAACATGAAGGGGTGGAGAATGCAATATTGTCAGCAATACAATGGGATAGCTTATGTTTGAATGGAAAAACACATATTCACATTTGTGCTAGGAAGATTTGCACATTTTTTGTTTCATTGGGGAAGTCGACCAGATTTCACAAGATATGCTCTTGAAGAATGAGTTGACATTGACTGGGGCCAGTGCTATAAAATCTTTCCTCAAGGTACAGCCTAAATATTAATTAACATTTGTGAAGCACTTTGACGTGCTGGATGAAAGGCAGCATAGAGTACAAAGTTGTTACTATGATTAATTAGTTATCACATTGGACATGTAAAGGGCTATGTTAAAGTGTAGCAAATTATTATTTATTAATTGTTGCTTTTGCCAGTGGCCACCTCTGTTCTGTCCTTTACAAACTGTGTTATTGCCCTCATTAATCACATTCTTTGGGCTGGAAGGGAATGCTTTGACCTGTATGGCAAAGGCCAAGACTTTCATCAAGCAATACCTGCAGGAAACCAGTATTCCATTAAAAATGTATGGTATGTATTTCACCTGTCTAAAACATATGATGTCTTTGCATCCTATTATTTGTCTGTAGTGCTTACTGTGATATCCAGTGAAAATACAGGAATCAAATTTTCCAGTTTTTCAAGTGGATCCTAATGTGAATGCGACTGGTCATCAAGAAATGTAATAATCTGCTTTGTGCGTAGAGATTGGAGCTCGTTGCTAACAGGGCACGTAATAAATAAAATACAGCCCATTCCTATGATGTCTGATTTCCACACCAGAAAACATCTCAGTAACTCAGTTCAGCATGTTTTCTTAGCTTTTCTGGAAGCTAAATTATAGTGAGAAAAGGCCATAGTCTCCCTAGCTGGAAACCTATTCTGTAATGAACTCTGGGATAAACCAAATCCATAGTGTGGCTCGGTGTTTTCAGGGCTATGAAGCAAATACTGCTAGTTGTTTTATCCAGTGTCATTGGAAGCTGAAAGTGGGCCTTTGCTTCTCTTACTCTCTTTTTCTGTGCTTTGAATAATGAGAGTAGAAAACCTGTATGCACTAAGATCGTTATTACATGGGGTGGAAAAAAAAGGAAAGGCAAGGACCTTTTTTTTTTCTATTTCTGCTCCTTTCGGACAGAGAGTTCTGTAAATTGTCCCAAAGGAGCTCCAGTGCCTGCAGGTCACTCCATTCCACTCCTATTCTGCGTTAGAGAGCACTGTCTAATAGTGAGCTGCAAAACTGCTAGATACTTTTCCAAGCAGGAATCTTTTATGGACCTGAAAATTCCTCACCTAGTACGTGATTTTCTGTTATTTCGAGCCAGCTCTAGTTCTTTCATTTCCTCTGCACAAATCACAATTTCTATTTCCCTGAGTGCTATGGTTGTTGAATTCCTGCCTTGCTCCCCATCTGAGCAGAGAGCTGTAGCATAGAGTACCAGTAGCCCTGGTGGGGGTCAGTGGAGGGGAAAGTAAATTTCTTTTCTTTGCATAATGTTCCTTCTGGCTCTCAACCTGATGATTGCTCACTTTACAACAGCAGACCACTGTTCAGATTCCCCTTCATCCTGTCACTCGCCAGGCTTTCCCTTCTGTGTCTAGCAGTCATTGTCACATGTCAAGCATCTTGTCCTTCTGGAGTTCATGACAATGGCAAAATAATAAAGGTGCTGTGTAACAGTAAATCTCTCTTTGGAATAACAGCTTCATTTTCTCATGTTTTCATCCAACAGAAACGCAGATATAAAAAATGTCCTTGTGGTATTGAATACCTAGTAGACTGTGGCAACAATGGGTATAAAAAAATTACATAGCATTGTTTTTGTCTTAAGCAATTTATTATTACTGTATTGGGTCATTTGACTTCTACATTCATTTAGACTTGAAGCAACTTTAGCAGTATTATTTTCATTAAAAGGGGATCCATAAACTAGATTTCTATAAGAATAGCCATCTCATTGCCTTTGCCTGTGCCAGTTGCTAACAGTTGACAGGAAAGGTAGGGTTTTCATTTTCTTCCATTGATAAATTAGACTGGAGCTTTTTATGTGGCATTAATATTTCCTAATGGCTGAAATAACCTTTTCTGATCCATTTTGGAAGTACAATTGTCTCTTTAATTTTGGCATTGTGTTATTGCTCCATAATAATTCCATGGGCCAGGTCCTAATCTATGTTGTTGCAAATTATGAATTCCTAGTCCATCATTAGGATAAACTCCTAATTTATGGCAGTTTTTTGGTTATTAACCTGGTACCACATGGCTCGGCCTCTTATGACTTCCAGACACAGGATTTTTAGAATACCTATTCTATAACTTGAGAAAGCAAAATGAAAAAATATACCAGGTCTCAAAGAAGACTTGTCTGAGACATGAATACTGTGTCACTTATTATGCTCCATGTTTCTGGAAAGGACTAGAATACATTTTGTTGTCTCACATGTACCAGGCAATAAATACACTACACTGAATTAAAAAAAAATCTTTAAAAGTAGTTTGTCTTGTTTGCAAATAATCGTGGCCTCATTTGAACACATTGATCTTCATAGTTGAAAGCTACTTACCTAACCTGTAAGTCTTGGACAAGCTATGCCTTGTGTGTACAGATCAATAAGGAAGATCGACATAGAATACAGACAGATCAATAGGGAGACTGTGAGAGGGACGGGAGCAGTACAAAGACTTTAACCGGCATCTTCTTGAGTCATGACCCCAGAGTATCTGGTAATTACCATGTGTACACCAGATACTACAAATACAGACAGGGAAGGTTCGGCAAGGCAAGGCAAAGAAGGGAAGGGAAGGGAGAAGGGAAGGGAAGGTTTGGGAAGGGAAGGTTTGGGAAGGGAAGGTTAGGGAAGGTTTGGGAAGGTTTGGGAAGGTTTGGGAAGGTTTGGGAAGGTTTGGGAAGGGAAGGTTTGGGAAGGTTTGGGAAGGGAAGGTTTGGGAAGGGAAGGTTTGGGAAGGGAAGGTTTGGGAAGGTTTGGGAAGGTTTGGGAAGGTAAGGTTTGGGAAGGTTTGGGAAGGTTTGGGAAGGTTTGGGAAGGTTTGGGAAGGGAAGGGAAAGGAAGGGAAGGGAAGGGAAGGGATTCTCGAAGGTTCACAAGTGCG
>JACBWW010000066.1:2220362-2352793 GCA_020086605.1 Lanius collurio | reverse complement strand
AGGAACTCCATCCGTGCGGCTGGAGAAATAAAATCATCTCTGAACATCTACAAAAATACCACTTCATCTGTCCTTCCAAGTCCATCGCTGTCTTATATATTGTTGTAAGGATTCCCTGCACTACAACATTGTGACAGTAACCAGTTCAAAACCACATCCTGTCTCTGGAAAATACTCAGTAATGCTGTAATAGTCCTCTTGAAAAGTGTAGCTATGAAGAGTGGCCCTTTAAAAATCAGTGGACGTAATTGCAGCAAACAGTTTATTGAGCTATGTAGACCACTTTTTCTATTATCCATGAAGTTTGAGCGTTTTTTTGAATTATTTATTTGGAATTGATGAATAGGATGTGCAAGTGTATTTCAACCTTGAGAACTATCTGCCATGGTTATTATTTTAGAATTCACTGTTCACACTCTGTAATTAGCTAAATAAGTCAAGTGGATTTGTTTAGCTGCAATTGGATGTCTCCCATATTTAGGGTTCTCAAGAAAGTTGTACATATACTGAAGTGAACAAATTTTGCCTGCATAATCATGCAAATTTCAGAATAACACAGATTAGAAGAGCAGAATAAAGAAACCAGCATTTCATGTTTATTGCTGTGACTATTCATGTGCAACCATAGATAGGGGACATTTGCTGACCGTCAGTGCAGGTGTCCTTTGTGGTACAAACCAGAACAATTCCTCCTCCAGTTAGAATGTCACAGTTTGCAAATACTTTATCATCTGTTACTTCATCTGTTTCGTGAAGCCAACATTATTACCCAGTTAATTGTTTGTCATGTTATGTTGAAGTTTATGATAGACATTCTTTGCTGTGGAACTTTTGTTCCAAGTGATGAATAGTAACAAAAATTTTTTATTAATAGAGTGTGACTATCTGAACTGTCGAATACTGGAAATACATGACCACCAGTGCCATTGCATGTCATAGTGACTGCTTCGAGCAAGGCAGCAGAGCCTGGCCCAGGTTTGTGAGTGTCATTGTCTCAATATTCTGCCTACTACAGCACAGCTATGAGGCTAAATGGATATTTTCTCAACTATTCGCAGTCACATAACTGGCCCTTTAAATTAGGCAATAGGATTCCAGACACCAGTTATGGCAAAAACGCACAATGTTCATCTCCATTATCTCTATTATTTAAGGCTTTCAGAAAACCACTAACCCTCACTCCTACACTCGAACAAGCACACACTAGCAAGCAGAGTTAAGCCAACTTTCTAACTCCCAGTCATTAAGGATGTCAAAACATTCTGATATATGATATAAACTTATTATGACTGGATTTTATTTTTATTAATGTAAGGGCTAGGTTGTGAAGAACAGAAGATTTTTTTAAGCCTCTTACTCCTTAGAGACAATGGATTTGGTGGTTTAACATTGTAACATTTTAAAGGGCTTGTTAAACCCTAATCAGAGCACATTAAGCACTAACATTTTTAAAGTGCATAATAAGACAGAAACATTTTAATAGCATATTAACCTGTAACACAAACCCAAAACAGTCACAGTGTTGTCTTTTCCCTTGTGTTTTTCCTCTAACAAGTTCTAACGAGTAACTGATACTTTTAACAGCAATTAGAAAGTTGAGGGTTCCTTGGTTTTCTTCCTGTTTAAAAAAGAAAAAAAATGTCAGGAAATTTCTTTATAAGAAATTTTATTTGGAGTGAAGTTTTAAAATTAATGCAGAAAAATTTGCTTTGAGAGTTGCCATAGCTAAATGTTAACAAATAAAGTATACTGCTAGGGAAAAGGTTTAGTTTCAGTAAAAAAAATGTTTTGTACTAGGAAAATGTTTTTACTTGAGAAGTTTTACTTAGATCTGATAATTTTGGAGTTTTTTGTCAGCAAGAATTGTGGAATGGGCTCATGCCAGTGGAAAAATGTCATGGAAGATCTGTGGGGGGATTTTTTTATTTATTTAGTTAGTTTTCAGTATAATTTTGTGCATGAGATTCCAGAAAAGAGGTAGGATTTCATTGATACTGCGGACTAGGAATTTTCTTTAATAAAAGAATTTTTAAAAGGAAAATACTTTGTAGCCTGTGAGCGTCTCTTCTTAATTGGTTTGGAACCTCTTGATGAGTGATTCCAGGCTCACCTTCCCTCCTGGAAGTTGAATGCACCACTTCTGCAATTCACAGCCCCTCCCAGGTTATGGTAAGGCATCTCAGCCACCTTTTGGATATCTGTCTTTGCTGTGGTATTTAGGGGGAAGTTGTGGCTCACTCATTTCATCTTAAATTTGATTGCAGCTGCTCCTGCTTTCCTGTAGTGGCTGTGACCCTGACACCTTCCACAGTGGTGGCAGGAAGAATACCTTTGGAAAAGGGTTTATAAAATTACTTTGGAGACAGCTGGGTGAAGCTGAGTCAGAGCTATCCATGTAGTACTTGACTGAGAAGGAGCTATATCTTCCCTTGATATGAACAGTCACAATAATGTTGAAATACACTTGGAGTTTTGGTCCATATGCTTTTGTATCTGTGCAATTGCCTCTGCATAGCACACCTGTTACCATGAGAGGCCAAGGCACCTCAATTCAGTGGCCTGAAGCTGAACACCTCTTCAAAGTTGTTTATTACTGTGCTGTTGCTGCAGCACGGAACTGCCTCTCCAAGGCTGCCGGGATGGCAGTCAGTGAGCAGGCTTTGGACGTCGGCTCCGGGCTGGGTCTGGACAGGTAGAGTCCTACAGTAGCTCTGTCTGGAGAACTGGCAAATGTTTGCTCTTCACAGAAAATGCTCCCACTCTGACAGGGGAGCTTCTGGAATAAAATGTTTTTTGGTGTGAGGAGGGCTGCCTCAGGGACCTTCAAAGCAAGCACAGGGCCCTACTGTATGTGCACAGCAGGGCCATGACTTCCATATGGATTTTTCTCCAGCAGCTGGGGAAAAGCTGTGCAATGCAAGAGCAGCAAGGGGTTTGTCTGCAAGTGAACCATGTTCAGATTGAATTAATTGTAAAAAAAACTAAGGGACCAATATGGATTTTGCCTTGTGTCTGGGCACTATTATTCTGATACAAAAATGACTTTTTGTTTGTTTTCTTGTTTATTTATCCCATGCAGTAGTTGGAAGTAGTTAAATAAAACATAAAAGCCCATGCTTATTCTGGAATAAGAGTGATTACAGGGAGGAAAAAATAATTCTAATAAAACTACAGAGGTTTAACTACACCAGTGTAATTGTACCATGTGGCTAGGAGAGAGCATTTCTGGGGGGACAAGCTCCAGTCACAGAGACAAAATCTTAAAACATTGTAGAACACATCCATAGAAATAACTCTGTGTAGTCTCAGGCCAGTGATTCTTGCTTTTAGTAAATAACTTGAGACAATGAAAGGACAGGATTTCATATTTGCATGAACTGTATTCTGATATCCACATGACTGATGTCCTGCAAAAGATGGGATATCTGTCGTGGATGAAGCAGGGCTGAGGATAGGTTGCTATACTGATGCTGTTGTAGCCATGATTTGGGGAATGATGCACAGGTTGTTCTTCAGGTCTTTATGACAAGCAGAGGAACAGAGAGGGAAACAGTACAAAACACCTGCCCAGAGAGCTGCACCTGAGTTCAGGCTCTCCATTCTGTTTCTCCCCCAAACCTTTCCTCAAACCTGTCAGTTTTGTCTATATTTAAAAAACAAACCAAAACAGAAACAAACAAGCAAACAAACAAATGCCCAACAGATCTTAGTCTTACTTTGTCTATGGCTTCCTTGTGAGATTCAAATACTGAAATTTAGAATAATCTGGCTGGGAACTACTAGCCTCATGTTCCCTGGTGCAAAGTAGGTCTTTGGTTGCAATCTATTTATCTGCTCTGCTGCTCATGCTGTCCTGCTAGGAGAGAAGGAAGATTGGTGTGTCATAAGAGACTCTTCTCCACTGAGTCTTGTTTGGCACAGGTTCATCTATGTTAGTGGCATCTCAAGAAAATGCCAAATAGGCAACTTGACTCAAAAAGGATCAGCACTGACAGATGGCTAAAGGGAACTGATGAGGGAGTGGCATGCTGACTTCCTAAGTGCCCCTTCTAAAATGGGAAAAAATCAGCACTGCAAAGTCTCCCTCTGTCCTTATAATTTGTTAGGTTTTGCTTTGAAGTAGTGTCAGTGTTCAGCACAGGATATTATCTTCATGTCTCTAGAAAGGAGCCATGTCATCCCAGAATCTCAGAATGGTTGCAGTAGGAAGGGAGCTGTGAAGGTCACCTTGTAAAAGCGCTCTATTCAATCAGGGTCGTCTAGAAGAGGTTTCTCTGGTATATGTCCAGACATCTTTTGAATATCTCCAAGGATGGAGATTCCATAACCTTGCTGGGCAGCCTGTTACATTTTATGAAGAATATCTGATCCTACCCTGTCTTCTGACAGCAGCTTAGTGCACAATTTGTTTTCACACCAACAGCCACAGTTCACCTAATTGCTGTGACCTGGTGGCCAGAAGGATGGTATTCTTCATATTGGCATTAAGCAATGGCAGCATTACACTGCTGCTACTTGCCTTTCCTCATGTGAGCATGCTTTTTAAAGCACATGTGTTTTTCCCAATTACCTTCTATTTTTAGGGAAAATATCTGACCTATTCTAGGATGGCATTTGTAGACTCATTCTGGAGTCTACAAATACTTGTAACCATATTTGTCTGGTGGTAGGACTGCTTTGGTGGCTTACTCTGTAGCCAAAACCTCAAAGTATGAAGCATACAGATTCTAGATTCTCTGGCATCTAAATTTAGCATGTTATATGTGTGAATACCAAGAAATTTACCTTACTTTATTGTTCCTGAGAAACTGCATTTTTGGTTTAGAAGAATACTTGGGATAGTCTATGCAAAGATGATAATCTATAGATTATGTGAAGTGTATTTATTTTAAAGGTGCAAGATATGGTTGCCTGACACAGGGGAGAATCAGTTGTGAGAAAGTATTTGGGAGTTCTTGGGGAAAAAAAGCTAAAAAAGGCAGAACATGAAACACTATGAGAACCTATTGTAAACCCCAGCTGCTTTCTATATGGTGTGTGCCACACTGAGATCATAAAATTTCTAAGCTGCTAAACTGAGTGGAGTACCTGGAGCTCTTTCAAAGGCCATAAAACCCATGTAAGAAAATTATGCAAGTGAACTCTGTAGAGACTGTGAAATAGCATTGCACATGATGTATGTTACCTGGATTAACTGCACTCTTGATGATAAGCCAATCTTATCTTCTCACAGCCCTTCTTATTTCAATAGGAGTATTTGTGGATGCTGAATGTTCAGTCTGTTGTGACAGGTATTGCTTCTATGTCACTGCATAGTTACCTGCAGGTTGCAGGTGCTGTTTTTATAGAATGCAATGGATATGTCTACCAGAGAAAAAAGCTCACACACTTCTCTGCTTGTGCACTGAACTGACTGGATGTGAGTACAAACATGGTAGCACAGTACTAAGCCCATGCTTATATACCTACCTCATCTGCAAGATGTATCATCTCACATTCATGACTGTGGTGAAATGGCTTCTGAAGTTCAGGTAATGTCTGGCTAGCAAGGATAACCAGCAGAAAATTCTCATGCATGTTGATCTATGAAGACATCTTCTGTGGATACAACACATTAGGAGGTTGGAGTAGTGTTACAGAGACAATATTTGGAGGCTTTTTTGTTTAAACACTAATTATTTTATTTAAAATATGAGAATGTGTTTTAGGGTATTTAATCAACTTGACTGCAAGAACTGATGAAAAGGGAAGACATAATTCGAGATGTTTTGCCAGATGTTTCTAAATTCTAAATTTTGAAAGTACATGTAAAATTGCCTTACAGATATATCTTTGGGAACCCGAACCTAAGTAGTTTCACTTAGCTTGGCACAGGCTTGAAAACTTTCAGTGGTGGAAATAAATTGAGGTATGATTACTTTTTAACATGTATATTTGCAACTAATTAGTATAAATAAAAAACACCCTTGGATAGTTCTTAAATTTGACAAATGAATCAAACTTTTACAGGCATCATTTACAGAGGTGAAAGCATGTGGTCCAGGATAAAAAGCAAGGAGAGTGTGGCATGATACTAAATGCTGAAACTTACACACTCACTTACAAGCATATTTCACCAGGTTAAAGGGCAGGTTTGAATCTCTTCCTGTAGGCTAAGATATATAAAGCCCTTTGACAAAAAGAGCTGATGGGTAGAAACGGAAGCTCCTAATTTGTGTCAATACACATTTTATAAAACACAAGGAGTTTAGGTGAAGTATGCACCTTTTCAGGCAGCATATAGAATTGTAACAGATTTTAAATAGAGTGCAAGTTCTCTTTTCTCTTGGAAAAAAAAGTTGATATGAATTGAAAACTACTTTCAGATGCTCACTGGGCTGGCAGGGTGTCAGTTTGTTTGGCTTGACTGTCTCTCTTTCACTCCCTTCACATTGTTTACAGACAACACCCTCAGCTGCAACTGACTGTATTTACACATAAGTTAATTATGGGCCAGAGGATTTGGAAAAGGGCACCTTTCTAAAGAGTCTCCATGTCTTAGGTCAGGAATATACCTTGCTGCAGGCAAATCACGAAGTGCTGTACTGAGCAAAGGGTGTGAGATGAGAGACAGGAGGTAGAAAGAGACCAAAAATGTTTTCAGACAAGTGCTTTCTGGCATCTGATTGCAACTGGGAAAGTGGATGATTCCCAGCTTTGCCTCAGGTTGTATACACTGGTGTGAAAGGTCTTCTAGATAGAGCATATTTGCCAAACTCAAGGCACTTTATAGTCAGAGTATATCAAAGCTGCACTGCCAACATGGATCTTAGTTGGATTCATAACTTTGGTATCCCTCTAAGAGTTTCTTGATTTAGGTGTCAGAGTGGTTTAAACCAAATTTTGCTAAGGTGTGTACCTGTGTTAGACCAGATTTGCCTGTAATGTGGACTGGAACTTGTGTACCTTACAGTGAGACTAAATTGCTCAAGGGCCATTAATCCTGCAATGTCTTTGCCATGGAGTTCTTGGAAGACAGGCAAGTTTTCCTGCAGCTGGACCAGCTGTCTGGAAAGGAGTCCTGGAGCCTCCCAGCCCAGCATTCTATACAATAGGACACAGGTAACTTGGAAATCCAGTGATACTGGATTTCACAGTAGGACAAGACAATCTCCAGAGGTGCCTTCCAACCCTTACCTTTCTGTGATTCTGTGAAATTTGACTATGCAGCCACCACGGAGGACGCTAACCCGGGGGAGGCTTTGTTTTGGTGTTAGCCAAAGAATTCTTTATATTCCTGAATTTCTAAAAAATATAATGCTTTCTCTTCCTTATAGTCTTCTCTTTGTTTTGGTTACATACCCTTTCTTGTCAAATGTAGTTGAAATAAATAATGTGATACAAAAGGGAGTCTGTCAGGCTTTTATCCTCTATTATCTATGTGATGTGGAGTTTTGCATATACAAAGATGATTAGTGACCAAGTGACCTGGATTTTATGCTTTATCCAGTGAATTCACTCAGCTTTTCACAGATTCATATGAGATTCTCTAATTTTTGGGAAAAAAGAAATCCTGAAAGATATTAAAAATTTATGTCAAGTAGTTCATCTGCTTAAAAAAATTACATGGAGGGAAAATAGAAGAGTTGGATCCTGTTCTGACTGAGGGAATTTTCTTTTGGAACCTTATCTACCAAATGTACTTATCTGTTCTCAGGAATTACAATGTGGTTAGTTTGCAGTCTATTATGCAAAGTTGCATGCAATGCGTTAATGATATTGGTAATTTAGTAACTATGTTCTGCACTAATTAGTAAAACTGAATATCATATTGCTCATTCTGGATTACTTTCAATGCTGCTGCATATTTTTTCAGTGTGTTTTAGCTCTTCTCATTAAAGCATGTATGTACAAGCCAAAATACCTTGTGAACTTTGGAAAGAAACTCAAAGCCCTCAGTGTTTTATTGTGTCTGTCATATTAAGCAAGAAAATAATGTGGTGGTTTGATAAACAGATTACTGGGGCAGGACATCTGTGGGTTAGGGACTAGAACTGACTAGAATCCTTTTCCATCACCTGTGTTAAATGTAGGGTAAAGGAAAATGCTCTGTATTGGGAATATAACTGAGAGAGAAGGTTTTGGCACAGGGAATCTAATTATACCCTCACATTTAAATGTTTTGGTTAGAGGTAGGCAAAATTGAAGGTAACATGCTGTAAAATCCCTGTCATGTTTATTCTCAGTGTTATAATTTGCAACAAATTTTTAAAAATTGAGCATGCTTGTCTTCTGTGAAGTGACTGCATGGGAAAGGTTTAATACTACAGTAAGAAAAAGCAGCTATTTGGAAGTGGTTTTTACCTCAATATTAAAAATACAAATGGGTGTCAAATATGTATTGTACTGAGTTCTCTCAAGACCACTGTGAAATGCAGATGTGTTAGCACTTAAACATCTTTTGGGAAATGGATGGATGCTTCACTTAAAGAGCTAAGAAGGGACCTGTTGCTTGTTCCCACAGCTTGAATATTAATCTGGACTCCCCACAATTCTCTAAAGTACATAGAAAAATCTAATGTAAGGATTGAACAGCCCTCTGGGAGGAACCCTAGAAGCTGAGAGAAGACTTGAATTGATGTTTGAGATTAACAAACCCAACTGAATCACACAGAGACCTTGAAATACTTACAATATCTGATGCCGGATCTTCATGTGATAAATTCTGTACTCCAGTATACTAGCAGAGCCTTTGTGACCTCAGTGTGTGTCGTGATAGGCATAGGAAACCTACTTCAGCTTCATTGGTTCTGAGCTAGTTACTAGGACTCAGGTAGAGATTTGGAGGTGATATTAATTAATTAATTCTCCAACAGTTTTGGCTTCAGAGTTCAGGAGCACTTAAAAAATTAAATGTAATACTCAAATTAAGTGGAGAGAAATAGAGAAAAAAAATCTATGGAACAGCTAAGAGACCCATCAGGAAAAGGAAATAATGAACAGAATAAGGCCACAGAGAAGTCTGTGTCATTGAGCCCTAAGCAAGGCCATTCAGTGGGAACTTCACTGAGGGAAGGCTGGGATGGTTCCTGGTGAAATCTGTGGCAGTTTTTCAGTTTAGTAAATCCTTCCCCCCCGATACTGGTATAACTCAGTCATGATTCACTCTTGCTGAAGAGAAAAGCAAGCAGATTTGTTGGAACTGATGCTGTTTTCATAGCAATCTTCTCACTGAGCTTTCATGATACAAAAAATAGGAGTGGGACCATACTCAGCAGGCTCAACCTCCACCCTGAAAATAATAGGATCTAGCTGTTGTCTGGGACATGAAGATTCTGGGTTAATTCACCAGCTGAAATGCTTGGAATCCTCATCTGAAAAGCTCTCAGCCCACCCTCCAGTGCCCAGTTGGTACTACCCTCGGAGGGCTTGCCTGAAAGGAAGAGATTCTGTTTACCCTTTGTCCTGCTCTCCATGACTCAGGGATGATCAATGCAGCCTCCATACATATCTTCTTGGTCCTACAGTGTCTTTTCCATGACTGGAGCAGTGCTGAGATGATCTGTATTTTGTTGAAACCTTTGGCATCTTCTCTTTGTCCTCCTGCACTGGCTGCTACACAGTAAGTCCTAGAGAGCACTTTGAAATTTGCAATGGATATTTTTCCCTCTTTCACTTGACAAATACTTCTCCCCTGTTGCAAAATAGGCCTGTCTTGTATTTGCTAATGGAGTCCTTCAAAGAGGATAAGTATCATGCTTTTATCCATTTTCAAAATGAATGAATAAACCCAGATTCTGGCAGATTCTAAATATCCAGAAGTGATTTTTCCATATCAGAGTTGTTCCTGAATTTTGGGCCTTTTTTTATTTTTTTTCCCCTCTTCATACAAATATATCTGTTCCTGTAAAATGTGTCAGATCCAGGGTGGGGTAAAGCAAGAGGAAGAGCTCCACCCAAGCTTAGTGGTTAGGACACTCATCTGAGATGTGGGAGATCCATATTAAAGTCAGTGTTTCCCTGGTTCAAAGCAGGGACTTGAACCTGCTGACTATTGAGTTGAGGATGCAGGGCTTGGTCTCACAGTATATTTGAGAGGTTTTGGTTTTATTTTGTATTGTGTTGAAGACGAATTTCTAACACAGAAATTATTTTGCTTGAAATGGAATATATCTTTTCAAACCAGCCCTAATTCCCTCCATGGCAAACTCAGACAGGGGTCTGAGAAGCAGACTTTGCCATGGCTTTGGACATGAACATTTGGAGGCAGAGCCATAACTGAGTGTCCCTTGGGCTCTGTGGATGGGTGTGCAGCAGTGAGCACATGGGCATCAGCCAAACACCGGAGCACTTCACATGGGGATAAATACAGAAGAACTAAGGCAGGTTTTCTACACTGCAAATAATCTTAAGATACTATTTCTTGTGTCTTCCTGCTTGTCATCTTTCACTGCATTGGCTTCATTCATAGGGATTTAGACTATCTGCAGCATGTTGGGACACACTTAAAGAGCCATTTAAGTAGCTTTGCTTGAAGCTTTCAGTCCAGCCAACAAATAAAGGAAGGAGCTGGTTGTGAGGTTAGCTGTACCCAGAAAGTAAAAGTGAGCTCATTGAACAAGTACTACCACTTCTGTGAAAATCTGATTGTGTTTAATGTCTGACAATATGGTTTGTTCTTTAAAAAAAGTAATTGTCATTCACCCTGATGTATCCACGCATTTTGGTATATTCAACTGACCTATCATCACTTCAGACAAGCTTTCTCACAACAAGTAACTACTAAATTTTTCTCAATGAAGGAAAATTCTACATTGCCTTTACTGAAAAACAAACTTGCATGAGTGTGTAATTATACCTAGAGTATTTTCTAAGGAAAAACTTTCTGGTTTTGAAATTAAGTTAATTTTGTTGAACTAACACTCCACAGTTTAATGCATGTGTTTTCATTACTTGGCTAGTATTTAGTAGGAGAAACTGTTTTGGTTTCTGAAAAACTGTAAGGGATTCCAGGTAAAGAGAAATTATAATGTGATGAGAGACATTGAGAAAGAACATATAGTTTATGTTTATAAAGCTGAACTATAGAAACTGAGTGACTACTTATGTAATAGATCAGACTCAGCTGGGGAATGGTAATTCATGCCTATTTATTTTAAAGATCTATCACTTTTAATGAAGGATAATAACACTCAAAACAGCCACATACATGCCTGGAAAAAGCCCACGTGTGTAGGTGAAAAAATTTGCCTTGCCTCAGGCACATACACTTGAAAAATTGAATGCTGTAATTATAGGCTGGTTTTGGCAGAATCATGAAGAAAAAAAACCACACCACACAATACTAATATCTCATCAATTGTAATGCTGTATCTCTTTAACCCTTCAATTTGTTTTTTCCTAAATTTTTGTTGTACACATCACAGTAATTTTGGAGTTACATGTTGGAACTACAGCAAATTTTAACAACTAAGATGGTCTCCTGGTACTAGTTTGGTTTTGTGCTGCTAAAATTGAATCTATGCTTGTGCCAGAAGCTGTTTATCATTTACACTATTGGAGGTAGCACCTGAAACTGCACTGTGCTGGAAGCTGGGCAGAGGCTGTGCAAAACATTTGTGTAGGATGTGAGTGTGGCTGGAGAGCTGTGCAGTCCTTCCTTGCTGAGAGTGCTGGCACTGAGCCTCCTGGTGGCTGGAGCTAGCAGCCTTGAGAAAAGGAGAGACAGACTCGTGTCAGCAGCAACCAACCTAATGAGTCTCTGGTGTGAGATACCTCCTCCCATTGCAGTTCCATACCACCTCCTTAGCACTGTATGATCATGGCACCTCTGAGCACGTGTGGCTGTTCAGCCCCTTCCTCAGAAGCAGAGTGCATAGGAGTACACCTTCCTGATGAGATGCTAAGATATTAATAGAGACACAAGACTTATGGTGAGCATGAGGTTACGAGTTTCCTGCAAATGTCTAGCAGACTGGTTGTTGAAACCTCCACCAGTGAGGTTTTACGAGGGGATGCAGCTAGGTCATTTTCTTTGTCACACCTTTTTGTGGAATGGAGACAGGGAGAGCTGACTGCTCTGTGCACTTAAACCCTCTAGCCCTGATCTTGCCAAAAGATTGTTTCTTTTACTGGCTTCAATGGCAGTCAAGTCATTGAAGTCCTTGTAGGACTGGGGTCCTCATTGATCCTGATGAGCAGCTACTCAAAATAACTGTTGTTACTGACTGTGGGTTTGGCAAGATGGTGTTATAGCATTGCATCACTAGGGATCACACTCTTAAGTTGCTGTCAGTTTTGCTGCTGATTTTAACTGAAATATCTCTCATCTCAGTTTTCTACATTGCCATCTGTTACTGGTTAATTCTTAATTCAGACCAGAGAGACCTCTGGTGTGGTGTACAAGGTGCTGTGAATGTCCATCCTGCACTAGACCTGTCTCACTCACTGCAGTGTCCTTGATCCAGTAGCTCATGTGCAGGGTGCAGCATGTGGCTCTGCAAGTCAGTGACTGACCTCCAAGGTGGCAGCAGCAAGCGTGGCCACTGCACTGTACTGTGGCTGCTGATGCCACCCCAGAGGGTGGGCACTCGTAGGATTCTGTCTTGTCCTACTTCAGTCTCCACAGTCACATCACACAGCAGACAAGTCCTGCTGCTGTGGGCCAGAAGGTGTTTAGGTGCCTGAGGTTTGTTTGCCTTTTATCTGTCGGTTTTCTTTCACAGAGATTTCCTCTGGCTGTAGCTACATTGATGCATTAATATCCAGGAAAATTTTTCTTCTTTCACAAAAGCTTTTTCTTTTTCCACAGCTATTTTCCATATCCATCTGAAAAGCAAGTGGGTTTCGTGCCTCCTAAACCCAAGAGTCTTTTAAAGCCCCAGATCAAGACTGAATGTTTTAACAGCAGGAATTGAGGAAGAGGCTTTTGTGAGCACATCTGTGGTAAGATGACAATGTCCCCAGCCAGGCTATTTCACATCTGACATCCTGCAGCAAGGGTTTCCTGTGACCAAATTTTCATCCATGCAGAGAGGAGAGGCGTAGCTACTTGATAGGAGATGTAACTATCCAGGACATTTGCCTACATTTGAGACATGTTTAACCAGATTTCCAGATTGAGTTTCTCATTTTCAGTTGAACATATCTTGCTTTTCAACCTTCTTGGTTTTGTCCCAGTTACTGTACTTTTCTATGGACAGACCAAATAGAGAGATCATACTTGTTCTTAATATACCCTTTTCAGGACAAAAGCTCCAGCCATTTTATGAGGGTTGCTTCTTATTGCTTCCATTAGAGGCATCTCTGAAAACATCTATATTTTTCCATTTAGTAAGGACAGCTCACCTGATAATCAGTCCAAAATACTGAATCTGACCGTGAGAGGTAAAGGATTGCTGTATTCTTGCTTTTCTCTCACTTTTTTTTTTTTAATTTTTCCTTTTGGGTTTTTGTTTGTTTTTGTTGGTTTTCGTTGTTGATTTTGCATATCTCTATTTAGGAGAGCTACTAATTTTTGAAGTGCAATGTGAGAAGAAAAGACATTTGTTAGTATGTGGTTTTAGAATTTTTTTGTGTGTGCTGCTTCCACAAGCCAGAGCAGTAGAAAGCTTTTCTATTCAAGCACCTCTGTAAGTACACTGTATTTAAGAAGGTGTTGGTTGTGTAAGATGGTTAATTATTTTTATTTAAAAACACATAAGCAGTTTAGCTGAGTTATTTAAAATCCATTTGGCTTCATTATAGTAGATATTTAGTCCCTTGCCATTAATGGAGTATTTCTCAAAATAGTTTTCTCCTTTCTGCTAGCTGCCTTTGTTTCTGTCAAAATATGAAACATTTTAAAATTACATTAAAATGGTTTGAAATTAGACCATATGAGTATAATTTGGAAAATATGCTAGATTGACTCAGTCTAATGAGTCAGGCCTACTTTCTAGATACATTTGATATATTTTAATATTTTACCAGAGTGTCAATAACTCAATGAAGTAAATAAAAGGAGAATGAAAACAAACAAAAAAATGCTCTAGTGAAGTAGGAAAAAAATAACATTGTAAATATAGGAACAATTAGGAGCTGATTCTGCATTATTTTTGCCCCTAAATTCCCTTTTCTTTTGCAAATATTTTTCTAGATAAAATTTTTCTAGATAAAACCTTTACCTAGGTAACATTCCTATTTCAAGTTAAAGAATCATAAGTTTATTCAATTGGGCTTCAACTCAGAGTGGAGATTTCCATTACTTAACACACATCAAGGAGCTATGCTCGTGCATTCAGTACTGTTTACAAAAATGGACTAATAAGAGAAAATAGCTTCATCATTGTGGTTTGCCTTGTGGTCGGCATCAGCACAGGAGAAGGAAGGGTATGGAGGATGGGTAGTCACATTTCAACAAAAAGACAGTAGAGCAAATCTTGCTGTTAGGTGGGTGTAAGGCCATAGTTAACTGCCAGCTTTAAACAAGGGGATGCAGAATCTGCTGCATCCAGAAAAGAGGATCTGGTGCTGTATCAATAGAATTATTCCAGAGAAGTAGGAAAAAAGCCCCATGTACTGTTCTGTTTGCATGTTTAATCTGCTCTTGCAAGGCATATCTTGCAAGAGACAATCTTGGGGGTAAATTTTCCCAAGCGAGTCTCTTTAAGCCCACTGAAGTAAGATTTATACCTCTGTAGTTGATCCAAGGTTTGTGTTCCAACTGCCAAGCCCTGAGCAACCTCCTCATTATTTTCCACCATGGATTTATGCAGCAGTTTGCCATTACTTGAGCTAATGCCACCAGATGCATATTGCTCTGATAACCTAAATCACAATATATATATATATTTATATAGATAGAAATGATCTAGACTCATACAACTGCTTCTCTGGTCCCTCCTCACAGAAGTAGGTAAAAAAATGAGAAGCTAAATATAAGAGTTGGGAACAAGAAAATTCTATGGCCCTTGACACGTGAACTGTACAGGGTCCCACGTATTTCTAGCAAAGGGCACCACAGAAACTCTGTCTGAAATGCAGTCCTGCACAGAGCCGAAGTCACCCCTGCCAGCCAAAAAGTCTGGTGGTTCCAGTGATGCTTGCATGACAGCTACTGGGGAGAACTGAGGTCCTTTGCAGGCTCTTGTTTGGATGAGTTTGTGCATGAGTGATAGGCTTGCACGATCACTATAGGAGTATTGATACATGTGAAATGCCTGCCATTGCAAAACATGAAATTACATTTTACTAGATCTTTTGGATTAACAATTTTCAATATTCTTTTACCCAAAGAGCCCTGTCTTGAGGTCTTTTACCTAGCTTAGATTCCCAGTGACACTGAAATAAGAGTTGAGGCAACTGTGTTTGGAAACTTTACAAAGAAAACACATGTATCCACTTTGCTCAACATGGGTGTCTGAAGAAATGGTAAAAGGTGTTCAAGATGCAAATGTTTGTTTATGAAACATTCAGGAGAATTTCACAATGGCTTATAAGAGCAACCTAATTTTCCACTTGAACCCTTGTACATCAGATATGTGCCATGTGGATATATCCACTCAGCATCTGTCCTGTCATTCTCACTGACTGCTGTTTCAGGAGGTTAGCGTGACAGCAGAGTTTCTTAGCCTGGAGCATCATGACTGCCTTGTGCTAATCCAGGTGTGGGTTCCTCCTGAGAAAGGTGTCTAACTGGCTGTACTGCCCCAGCTGTCTTCAGCACCTGTGCTAATAGAGTGGTGTGGAGCACAGGGTAGGTGATGCATTGGGTTGATTTTTATGTGGATGGGTTCCCAGATCTAGCTCCCTGTGCAGTCACACAGGGATTAGAACTTGCACAAGGTAAGAGATAACATGATTAGACCTACCCCTTGCTTCAGCAGCCCTCACTTAGTGCACCTTGAAGCTCCATGGTGTTGTTTTAGGGTTTTTTCACTGAATCACAGAACTTTCTGAGTTGGAAGCAACCCACAAAAATCATTGAGTCCAACTCTTAAGCGAATGAACCCTGCAGGGATTGAACCCACAAACTTTGGCATTATTAGCACAATGCCCTAACCAGCTGAACTAATCTCAGGGTCAATGTTGACTCAGTGTTAATGCAGGTAACCCTTCAGTACATTGTGTGAAACTAGATCCTTGCACTATGAATGCATGCAGGCTTCCCAAGGTACCAAGAGGTGGATTTCACACTAATGATAAGATCTTTACCAGTGTGACTTACTACAAAGTGTCCAAAGATGGTTTTCTTGCTGCACCCTCTTTCCCCTGTTGCTAAAACCCAGGGTAAGAACCAAAGTCTGGGAAGCAGCTGTCTGCGAACTTCATATAAATTCTCCTAGTTCTTTGACATATTGTGGGACAAGTACTTCTTAGTTTATGTCAGTTCTTTTTTAGAATGTGAATTACATTGCAAAACTATGATACAGCACTTCAGCATATATTGCAGAGTTTCCCTGATCATGTGTAGCTGCAAACTTTCACTTCATGCCAATATACTGCATGCTAATGGGTGAACTTTCTAAACTCAATGTTCTGAAAGCATGGAGGTAGTTTGAAATAAACCCCAAGTAGATAAAAATAATCCTCTAGTATTTTACTCCCAGTTAATGTTTTGATGAGAAAAAGTATGGAGTCGAGCAGTATAACTGAAAGTCCAGTTAGTCTCAGTGGTACTATTAATGGAATAGCTCCTCTTACGTGTTAATGAATCAGAATCTGCTGCTGATTAAATAATCTCTAAATTCAACATCACTGAACAGGGAATATGCAGAAGGGAGCCATAATTACTACACGGTCATAGATCAGGGTAAGTGGACATTTTTTGGCAGTGCACTTCATAAGGTTCATACTGAACCTTAGCTAAAGTCCTAAAGTTGTGGATGCAGCTGAAGACAGGACTTTATATATTGTGTAGGTCCCCTCACTTTTTTCACTTTTTTTGCTTTAGGCTGAGAAATAGTCTCCTTCCCTGAACCATCCCCTCTTTCTGACTCAGTCACTCTTTAATGATTCAACGCAAAGTTGAACAGCAGCTCCCAAAAAAGCTGAGAAAGCCCTTCCTCCAGTATCAGTGGGGTAGTGGGTATGTCCCTCGATTACAGAAGGGAATTAAACCTGTTTTACTTTCACACTGTCCTTTTGGGTGAATTTTTGCCTCAGAGCTGTTGGTGAAGGGTGGGCTGAAGCCAATGGTCAGAAGAAGAAGATGACCTCACGTTCTGTGAGGAGACCAGTCTGCAAGAAACACTGAGGTTCCTTACTTGCTTGAATGGTGTAAGGAAGATGGAGGCAGTTCCTAAGAGTCTGCTGCACAGATTTGGGGCTTACCTGTGCCCAGATCAGGCACACTAGCATGGGGAATTCAGACAAAAGCAGCTGGGACTTTAAAGATTAGCGTCTTTTTTGTCTCCAGACAGTGAGTTCTGTCAAACATTTGTTAGAGTAAGTTTTGTTGAATCAGAGGATTTCCTGATCGTAATAAAATTAACAGAATAAAAACATTAAATTCAGTCCTGATGTGACTCCTAATTGAATAGATTCATAACGAACTTACTGTGCTATTGTATATCTCAGATACTGGCAAAACTGTGTGGACATCTGAGAAATTGGTACAAATAGTGAAATTTGAGTTCTAGATCTCATTGTAGGCAGAAGGGTAAGCTGCCTTCTTTTTGACCTGATCAATGTTTGCAAATGACAGTTTAGAGGTTTGGTGGTGTTTCAGTATAATTTGAAAATTTGTTTATATTTTTAAAACTCTTATACGAAATGTCAAAGATTCTCTTCTTAGGACTTTGTGCTGTGCTGCTGACTTGAGCAGGAGTTTAAACATGAATACACTTTTGAAGGAGTAGATCCTGCACTGGCATGGTAAGTGCAGGTGGATGTTGGATCCTTCTGTTTCATTAAGCTTACCAATACTTTGGTGACATCCAGTGAATTGGGAACTGGAGTGGGAACCCCCTAAGAATGGGTTTTCTTGGGAGGACTTTAGTTCTTTTGGATTCCAGTATAGTCTGAAAATGTTACAAGCTGAGCTGATTCTCTTGTTCTGGGACAACTCAATGGTTTTTCTGTTTTTTTTTTTTTATAAACTGGTAGTAAGAGGTGAAGATGAAAACAATTACAAGTAACATGGTGAGAAATTAGTTCTGTAAAGGTGGCTGAGTCCTATTTTTCTCCATCAGTTTTTTACCCTTGATATTTGTATAATAAATTGCAAAATCTTTTTGACAAGTCTTTTGTTTGGTGAGGAGGACAGAATTATGAAAGTGCTTTGTTGAGCCTCTGACTCCCCTAGCTGTCCTGGTGTTGACACCTGATGTACCAGAGCAGCATGACAGTTTAGATCAGCATTCACCGGCAGATAATATCAGTAAAGATTTTATTTCCTATGCTAATCAAATGTGGTATCACTGATATCTGATGACAATTTCTGTCTTTGTAATAATTTTCCCTCTGTGGAAAGCTTTGAATACTCAATTATAGTTACATTCCTGGAATCATCTATTCTCTGCACGGAGGTGCAATAAGATGTTTGCTCCAGTTAAGCCAAGACTGAATTGTGCCTCAAGGACTCAGCCAGCCAGCTGCTGAATCTTTATCAAACTGACACAGACAACCCTCATCCCTGGTAGGGAGATCAAATACCCCTCACAGGAACATGATCTTCTTTCAGCCTTTTAAGCTTTTAACAGTGTAAACTGGAGCACACATTGACTTGCTGGCTGGGCACAGAGGGAGAGATGCCTGCAGCCCTCTACCTCTGCCCTCACCAGCTGTGGCAGAGAGACTGTGCTTCAGGTTCCAAGGAGTGTGAGGATGTATTTGGACAGCTACAGAACATGAACAAGGGGAAGAAAAAGGGCTGTCTCTGGGCAAACATGTCCTGATTTATAATAGAACTATATTTATGTTAGTCATAACCACATTATTCAATATAATTGGGGTCAAGAATTGAATGAGTCTAAAAGAATGCAAAAAATAGTTTCAAAATTCCCATTATAAGTAAAGACCTGGTTTAGAGGATTTGTGAGAACTCCAGAAGTTAAAATGGTAGTAAACCCCTGGTGTTTTCTAAAAGACAATGCCAGAAAAACCACATGAAAATTCCTCTTAGTGAATACTGGCTGCTTTAATTTTTTTTTTTTTTTTTTTGGTTCTTGATGGTCTCTCATGCTGCACTCACTGTCATTATATTTTCATTCTCTTTCTGTGCAAGCTGACTGGTTCATCACTGGTGCATTCTAATACCAGTCAAGAGCAGGGACTTGCTGTTTGTAGCTTCTAGGAGGCAGTTTCCATCCCCTCAGCATGCCCCAAGTTATCAGCAGTCATCAGTCAAACAAAGCCATGGCAGTTCCCTCCAGACTTGTGTTTGTTAGATTTCCATCTGGGAAATGCATGTATTTTAGAATACTGGCATTTTAGATGCATTTTAGAAGACTGGCCACTGGGCCATACTGGAAGCTGTGCCTTGGCACACCTTTTAAAGCATGAATTTTACCATGTTAACTCTGTCTAGAAGGATGCTACTCCCATCAATAAGAACTCTCCTCACTGTTGCTTCTCTTCACAGTTTTCAAGCAAATGTGATGTTTCCCCCCTTTCTCAAAGCTACTGCCTACTCCTACTACTGTTTCTCAAAGCTTTCTACCTACTCCTGCCTTCTTCTTCCAGGGTCCTGTGGAGAAACACTGGCAAATAGTTCTCTGCAATCAATTTTTTGTGGCTGTGATGCCATAACTAAAGAAGGTGTCTTCATTTTGACCAAAAAAAAATCAGAATGTGACTTGTAAGCAGTAGTAATGCAGACATTTTCTGTTACAGTTAACCTTTGCTCTTCAGTTAAGGCTGTTATCACAGACCTAAGCCAAGGGTCATAGATAAAACCTCCCTGTTTTTTTCCACCTCTTAAGCTGAGTTGCATCAGTGAACCATTAACTTAGTAGATTATTTACTGTTACCTTTATGGAAGAAATGAATACTGTACTTTTTCTGCACTGCTTGGGTTTTATTTATGTATGGCCCCAGTTCTATATGTTCCTCACTGAGGCAGGGCCTTCATACCATAGAAAAGTAAACAGGCAACTAAAATTTGCCTTCACAGTAGTCAAAACAGAGACATTCATATACTTTTGTCTTCATATCTTTTCTATTTAACATGCATCACTAACAGTCCTGATTTGCACTGGCAAAAAACCCTAATTATAGCAACATTAGACTCAGATAAGTGTTAGCCTCAAGTTAAACTGCAAAGGCTGTGGTCTGAGTCATGCCTGGATCCTACAGGGAGCTGCAGCCAATCAGTTATAGCTGCCTGATCTGAGGACCAGTTACAAGCTGGCCTGAGCACTGATCAGAGTAATATTAGAGACAATATTACAGCATCTTGGGGGCTGCTCTAATCATGTCCAGGTACCAGTGGCCACTGTGGCCTGTCAGAACATGGCTTGTGTTGGACTACACCCCTCTGTGCCATTGCTGTGGCCTTGCAGGGGGCTGCAGGAACCTCTTGCATCAGCTCTGTGACAGGGTAAAATATCCAGGCTGAAAACAAGTGAGTTCTTCCAAGGGGGGGCAGCCTATGGAAGGGGAGAGGCCATGGGCTGACTAAATCATCCTCCCATTGGGCAGCTCAACAGGAAGAGATAACACAAGAGGAGACATCTGCCAGCAGTAACCAGCTTTTTTTGCTCCTTGGCTAGCAAATGGAGCCTTCCTGGCATGACGATTTTCCACTTCCTCCCAGTTTCACCAGCCTATCTTTAAAAGTCAGATTTTACAGCAATTTTTGGGGGTTGGACTTCCCTATTTCTTCTCCTGCACACTACTCCTTGCTGTTGCCAGATGTCATCTCCCCTCCCAACATGCTAGAGCTCCCCAAAGCAAAGGGAGTGGAGTGTGAGGAAACAAAGGGATTTGTCTGATTCAAGTTTCATTTGGTCTTTCAATCAATTGAGAAATAAATGAGATGTCCCCCTCCACTCCCTATTGACTGGGCCTGTGCATGTAGGTCAGGCATCTGGAACTGGATTTTCCAATGATTGGGAAAGAACTTAATCCTTAAGAGGAGATTTGCAAGGAGGTGTGGAATAAAAGGTTTCCAAAGCCCTTACAGTGGGAGCCAGAGAGAGGTGATTCACTCAGTTCTGCTAGTTGCCTTTTACAGATGTCTTTTAGAGGAAGCCAGAGGTCCTAGAGGAGGGTGGTACAAGCCATCTATGACTGCTTTTATGATGTTTACATTGACTTCAGCTCATTTCTTGACAAAACAGAGCTTACTACTGCTTTCTCTCTGTACTGTGGAGAGGGATAGTTTTCATATCTTTCGACAAGCAAGTTTTAGTTCTGCACAGCATTGCTTCTTTGCTAATGGAGATAGCTGGGTCTGACAGTGGTGTAAGGGGAGCAGAGCAGGAGCTTCACTCACCTGCTGTGTCACAGCTTTGACGATGCTGCAGAGACTCTGCATGCTCAGAGCAAACCTCCAAAGGTTTTGGACTGCTTTTAGAAGCAAACTCCCTGTGGCAGCAGACAAGACTGGGGACAACACTGCTGGCTGCTATCTTGATAAATCTGATGTGCCAAAAGTGGCTCAGTTTCTGGGGGCAAAGGGGAAAGAGAGGACAAACAAAGAAAAAGTTGGATCTCACTGTTTTCCTCACACACAGAGCTGCTTTAAGCACATGGCTGCTGTGCATTCTGCAGCATTGTTCATCTTGTGCCTAGGTTGTCCAGCTGTGTAAGGAAGAGACACTGCTCTGTCTTTAAGCACCAGATTAAACCACAGAGCCAGAGGCTGGTGGCAAACCAAACTTGGGCTACTTTCCTTCCAAGGCCCAAGAGTGCTGTAATGAGGGGAATCCTTACAAGTGTGAGACAGCGATGAACTTAGAAGCAAAGATGAAGCAATATTTCTGTAGATGTTCAGGGATTATTTTATTCCTCCAGCATGGTTGGAGTTCCCAGGCAGACTCCAGTCATGGGACCCTGCTCTCTTCCTTGGCCCAGGCACCAAAACCCACCCAATCAGGAACAGGTATGGGGCACACGTGACATGGGGACAGGGACAGGGACAGACCCGTACCCTGCAGGGTCCCTCCCCCCGGGATTTCAGGGGAAGGCACCTCCACAATTCACCCTTTCTTATTAAATAAAGAACACTGGAAACAGTTAAATAAACAACAAAACATTTTCAAAGGAAAGGAAGCCACTATCTTGAGTCCCCAGTTGTGCAAACAGATTTTCTTTGGAGCATCAGAAGGGAGACAGGACTTGAGCATGCTTCAGATGGAAACTGAGTGAGGAGAGGTTTTTTTCTTTCTGTACCTGTTGGAATCTTAGAAAATGACAGTTAATTTCTTCCCTCCCTCTTTTTCATCCCCCCCATCGGCAATGCAAAGGGGTTCATGGCAAATGGAAAAGACTGGTTCTGTGAGGGGAACCAGAAAGGGAAGTTTGTGCTGGGCATATATGGGGGATAAAGGGGCATGGGATAAAAGGGGAAGGTGGGATAGGGGAAAGGATAGGGATTATGGGGATATTGTCTGGCATATCTACTGCCTTTGACAGGGGCACCCCCAGGACCTGTAACACAGGCGGCCTGTGGGCCCTTCCTTCCTTGCACAATTTCACATTCTATTCTTTCTCCTTCTTCTAAGCTTGGAACATCACTTTTGGGGTTCTTTTTTACAATAGCAGATTTATGGACAAAAATACATTTTCCAGCATCATTTTGCAACAAGAAACCATAATTTTTCTTTACATTATACCACTTTACAGTTCCAAAAACCCTAGCTGCGATAACCTTTTCATTTTTCCGAGTTCATTTGTTCTTGCTTTCAGCTTTGCTTGCTCTCACGTCGGAGCTGTCACATCCAGGACTGCCGGGGCCGGGGCCGCCAGCGTGTTCCTGTCATGGGGTCTGGACTCCTCGGGATCGCGTGTGGGGCCGTGCAGGTCCGGTCTGGCCGTGCTGGTGCCGCTGACCCTGCCGGCTGCTCCGCCTTCGGCCCCCTCTGCACCGCCGTTTGGTGCCGTGCTCGCTTCTCCTCTGGAGCTCCTCATGACTGCTCCACGCTGTCCGGGCGTTTGCGCGGCTGCCCGGCCGTGCCCCGTGAGGCGTTCGCGTGTGCGCGGCTTTGAACCGCCGGCACTGCCGCTGCTGCTGCTGCTGTCGGCTGTGTGGCCGTGGGCTAGCGCGGTTCCCTTCTCGCCCCCACGCCCCTCTGGCTGTGCTCGGCGTGGCTCACCACGGTCGCCATAGCGACTGCCACAATTGCCGCTGCCTTTATCGGTGTGGGGCTCAGACCGTCACTCGCCACGCGGCGCGGGGCGGCCATCGCCGGGATGCGCCTCGGCCGCCACCGCCCTCGCCGCTGCCTCAGGGCGAACACCGCCGGGCCCGCGCCGCCGCGCTGCTCCTGGCTCCACTCCCGCCGCCTCCGGTCTCCCCGCCGGCTCTGCTCCCGCCGTGCCTGGCCTCACTGGCTCTCCCACACGCAGGAGCTCCCTCGCCGCTGCCCGCAATGCACTCGGCGCTCACGGCCGGGGCCGCGCGGTCTCCGGGGTGGCGGAGGAGCCGCTGCAACGCGGGTGCTGCTCGACCGCGTGTTCGCTGCTGATACAGTAGCGGGACACAGCCGATATTGCTCAGCAGTCTCTGTAATCAGGTAATATTCACAGAAATAGTCCTGCATCAGCACATTTTTTGATTCAGAAATTAACTGTGTCCAAACATTCTTCCAAAAGTCCTTGGTAGGAATCAACTCCCAAGAAACACAGAAGAAGTTTTTAAACAGGATGCCAAAAAGTGTCTTAGTTCTTTCTGAGTTTGAATTAAGCTAAAATCTACATATTGCTGTTCAAGAACCTTTTTAAGTTTAAGATAAATGTCTCTTTGTGGTTCAGACAGCCATGAGTCCTTCCATGAATCCTCCATCATTCAGAGATGGGACATCAAAACAAAAGCAAGAAGAGATATCCAGAGTTACTCAGAAATTATCTTCTCCAGGGATCGTTTGCCAGCATTTCTCCACCATTTGTTGTAATGGGGGGAATCCTTACAACATGTATAAGACAGCGATGAACTTAGAAGCAAAGATGAAGCAATATTTCTTTAGATGTTCAGGGATTATTTTATTCCTCCATCTGCATGGCTGGAGTTCCCAGGCAGACTCCAGTCATGGGACCCTGCTCCCTTCCCAGGCCCCGGGCACACAAACCCAACCAATCAGGAACAGGTGTGGGGCACAGGTGACATGGGAGCAGGGACAGAGGCAGACCTGTACCCTGCAGGGTCCCTCCTCCCGGGATTTCAGGGAGAGGCACCTCTGCACAAGAGTACAGCACCCTCTTGGATACAGGTCCAAGATTTCACCTCTCTCAAATGTCTTCTTGCCCTCTGGTCTGATGCTGCTCAGACCACTCAGCAACTGACTAGTTCATGCCTTTATACCCTCCATTGAGGGCTCAGGACAGACAGTACCCACCATGCAGATCCTATCTCCCTCATCCTTCACTTTCAGGACATAGGTAAGCATAGGTAGGACACCTCTTTCTATGTCCTGTGACTTGTGTCAGCATTTCCAGGCCCCCTGCCAGCAGCCCCCACCATCCCCACATACTCTGCCACTTCCCATGTGCTGCTTTTGGCACTGTCCAAATGCAGTGCAGCCCTCAATGCTCTTTCCTGGAAGTTTAAGAAAGTTGGATGAAAGTTTGTAATCTGAGGCTAGCTCAGAGTACTGAGTAAATTTCTTTTCCCCACCTCCTCCAAAGGAGTATATTGTATCTGCACCTGGCTGTATGGGACAAGATCTTGTGCTCCCAAATCAGAGTCCCCCTTTGCCCGCCCTGCATTATGCACAGAGATGCTGTAGTAGGTGAGACACAGGAAGCAGGCTTAGAGGGGAAACAAACCTCTTTGAGTGCATGAGACCCTCATTCAAGTCAAACTCAAAAGTCCTATTTGCTGCATGGAGCACCCTTCTCTTTTCTCTTTCCCAGCCTAGATATCCTTCACACAAAACAGCCCATATCAGTGAATCTGGATCTAGTTGGTTGCCACAGTACATTATGTTGGGTGAATTTTAAGTAGCTGTAAATGCACTCACTGAATCAGCTTAGAACTCATTTTAATTAGACCAGTGTGTCTTTGTGAGTGGTTGATGCTTTTTGTTTCCAGCTATAACATGGTTCTGTGCTTCAGCCCTGACCTTGCTCTAACCATGCTTATTTGTGCCTTTTAAAAGACTCTTTTGGATGTAGGACTGTATAGATTATGACTGTGTGGCTTACGGTAAGGCTGTAGAAGAAACAGTTCAGTCCTATCCTTAGTGTTTGTGGTGCTGTTCATAATCAGTGTCAAGACAAAAATCTGCTAGTGTTTTTCCAAAGGAATGAAGCTATAATTTTCCTCTGCATGATTTTAGTTCTGAAGAGGAGTTTGTTTTGCCCCTTATTACAATAGACAATTTCAGAGTTGAGCAAGAAATTGAAAAATTTGAGGTTAACTAAGGTCAGGAAGAGAAAGCCCATTGTGGCCTTAAGTGTCCTTAACAGGTGGATTTTAAGTACCTTTTTCTTTCTCAGGAAGACACAAATAATCAAGTTTTGATTTTCCCATGACTTGAAACTTCTATTATTTTTGTTTTAGATTTTCTTCTATTCTGTGCTTCAGTGCATGTGTTATTTTTAGCTGCCTGTTGCTCTCTCCTATAAATGTAAAATGGGATGAAAAAACCTTCGGCTGCAGGACAGGACTGAGAGATATAGTAAAAGTAACACCTGTGTTGCTAGCTCTGTTCATGGTGGTACTGTCTGATAGTTCTCTGTGGTGCATGTGTAGGAAGTCCTACTCCAGGGTACGTCTTGGGAAGAAGGCAAATTTACCTTTGGGTCATTCTTCCTCTGCAGGATTTGCAGCATGGCCTAAAATTTTTTCCCAGAACTTTTCTTCCAGAATTTTAGAAAGGGAGAACATTGTTTTTCAGGAAAGTAGGTATTTCATGTTGACCCTTTCTTCCCACGGAGGCTTTGGCTGGTGATATTGATTGCTCAAATTCTGCAGGAAGGAAACTTCGGCTATGTGGAACGAAAGAGCAAACTCCTGCTCTTTTAAGCTCCTCCATATTGTATTCATTGGCATTCAAAAGAGTGAGAACATAAATCTGTATTGAAAACACAGGTACTAAAATTCTGAACACAGTATTCCTCTTTTCCTTGTTTAGGTCTACTCTTATTCATCAGGTAGCAGTTCCAATGAAGTCAGGAGATTTTACCCTACAGGGAAAAACGCACAAGGATTCAGGGTTTGCACAGAATTCAGTCCTCTGTAGTTTTTGCGTTAGGGACCACAATGATCTCCTTGTCAAAGCTGGCACCAGTGCACATCACCCTTCAAATTCCTACTCCCCTAAAACAAATGTTCTACCTCTTGAAGGCGGGGGGTACCAGTGCATTCCCCCTCCACGGCAGTTTCTGTAGGATTTCCTCTGTGAAAACTTTATCATTTCTAAGTTCACTATTTCTCTTAGTCACTCATTGTCTGTCTGTAAAAACAGTTTCACTTATGTATTGCTGTTCTTCTGTTCTTTTATTTTTGGACCTAGAATTTTAGATCTGTAAGACAGCTCTGAGCAAGCCATTGCTAAGAACCAGAGAGATCCTGGGTCCTTGGAAGTGGAAAAAGACTGGGGTGACTGCTCTTCTGTTTGCTCTCCCTGCCAGACCTTGCAACGAGCAAGCTCCCTTGTGCCCAAAAAACAGGCTTAGGTCATGTGTTAAAAGCTGAGCACCAACACTGGAGCCATGCTAAATCACCTGGATTTTTCACTGTGTAGATATGTTTTGCTATTAACTTCCATTTTAACTGAGCTTGGAAGTGGAAATATGTCCAGAGATAGTAATTGAATGTAATCAGGAAGATGGGAAGCCTCAGACTGGCTGTGCACAGAACACCCACTTGCCTGTGCCTGCTGAGGGAGGCCATGCATGCAGGGTGAAGGCTTGAATGAATGCAGCAGTCCTTTTGCATGCATGTGTGATGTCTGGTTAGTGTGCAAGCTGGGCTTGAATGAAGTGCATGCACGTGTATGCATGTCTGCTGGTGCTCTCAGTCCCACGGGTTGCGCCATTTAAATTTTAAAATGGCTAGTGATGTTTTCTATTTTATTTTGGTATGAATAAGGAAGTGCACTACACAGTCATCTTTACAGTCAGCCATTTTCAGTTCCCGTTTTTTTCTTGTCCACCCTTGGACACGAGAACTCCCATGAATGCATGTAGCTCAGAGGCAATCCACGATCACTTGAGAAATCATTTGAGTCCTTTAGTTGACCTGATTTTAATGGAAGACTATATTCTGATTTCAGTAACAGAACTATGCAAATAATGGAAATAATTAAGAGCAGGATCCACTTTTTCACGTAACACTTTAAAGGAACTTTTCAGGTCCTTAATTTTCACGTTTTACTACAAATTTTTGTTGCTATCGTTCTGATAGTGTATTTGAAATCAGCATCTTAGACAATGGTAGGACTACATCAATTATAGTAGAGAAAAATCATGACTCTAGATGCAGTGATGAAAGGTAGAGTAGGAAATAGTGCTGAAAGATAAGCTGGCACCACAGCTGGTGCAGCAAGAAAACTGCTCAATTACAGAACAGTTGGAAATAATGGTTAGGAAAGATGTCTTCAGTGACTGAAGCCCCCTCACTTATGTGATTTTAGAGCTAGAGTAATAGGCCCCCTTATGTGGAATGTTTTTCCACAGGACAGGTTGTGCTCTGTTTTAGTGAGATCCACATAACAAGTGTTTATCCTAGACTGCTGATATTGAAGAGCAACCTGCCTTTAGGGTATGGGTCAAAGGTCCCAAGTGGGAGAAGAAAATGAGTGGTGATGAAAAATGACTGATGTTTGACTCAAATTCCAGTGAATTCAGCTGACTTAGCATAATGGGTCCTTTGAGGGAAAGCCCGTAACATCTTTGCAATCCATTGGACTTCCCAGCATCATTCAGTTGCAGAAGATGAGGTTGTTCTACTGCTTACCTCCTTGTAGCATTACTGTATAGCATGGATCCTCTGGTTCATTTACTAGAGGGCCAGATTTTTTAAGCTAAAAATTGGGGATCCAAACCATGTGAATAAACCATCTAGCCTTTCTTTTAGGAGATCACATGAATAATCAATGATGTTAGTAATGCTGAAGAATTAGATTGATTTGCTTTAGCAGTGTAAAGATTCCTTATTATCAAGGCAAAGCAGTTTTATAGTGTCTTTATCAGCTCTCAGAATTATACTAATCATTCTTCCCATGCACAGGGAGTGTAGATGCCTACAGAGGCTGTCTCAGTATTGTGACTATTGAACATCCCATTGACTTTTGCTTGTTAAAGTACATGCATGGTAGTGTCGTGATGGTTTTCAGCATCTGGTATTTCTGGACTAACTTGATGAAAGTGACCTAAATTGAGCCCTGGCCATTTTCTTCTCTGTATGAGTTGTAATAATCTCTTCCTGCCCTGCCTGTCATCTCTCCTCGCAGTCAGTGGCCGGTGGCCTTAACTGCTCTGGAGCCCGTTTGTCACTGTTTTGCAGCTCCCTGACTGGCTGGGTGCAGCAGCAGGCTGAGGAAACAGCAAAACTGAGAAAAGAGAAACCAGGTTTATTTGATGAGTTTCTAACTTTAATGTAATTTAGATCAAATATTGTTAAGAAAACCCAAGCTATTGGCAGGAAATCATGGAGAAGATTATTTTGTCACCAAAATAATTTGCCAGGTTCTAGTCATTTTTGGTTACAAAACCAGACCTGCCAGCTTCTGACTAAACTGGCAATAATGAACAAATAACCCAAGGTCTGAGCATGGCTATATGTTGTCTTTCACAAAAATGGAAAGCACAGCTTTTCTTAAAAGTGTTTTATTTTGGTTTTGGCATTTTACATGCATATTCTTCATCAATCCAGATTCAGAGTTTTCTCTTAAGAGGTCTAAATGAATGGTGCACCTGAAAAAGACACTTGTTAACTTTGACATGTTCTTAATAATATTCTCAAAGGAGTAGCCACTATAAATAAACAGGACCTGCACAAATAAGTTATAGACCAGCATTTAAAGCTACACTGATTGTTTCCATTGATTATGCAATCCATTCAAATCTACAGAAGATCTACATTCATTAGCAATTTCTGACTCAAATCAAACAACCACAGTAGACCAAATTTCAGATGCCAAAATCAAACCACAGTCAGACTTGTGAACAGTAAGTACAATACATAGAGAGGGATTTTGAAATGCTGTTTTAGTCAACTTTTCATAGCAGTGAAAATGATGTTACCGTTTAAGGAATTTGAGGTACAGTATGTGAGTTGCTGAAATGCTTAAATATAATCCACAGCACACTCATTTTCACAGCCTGGGAAATCAAAGTGCAGAAAAGTGAGATGGCTTGGCCAGGGAGGCACAGTAACCACTAGCAGGTCAGACCGTATCCCAGATATCCAAACCCTAGTGTTGGGGTTAATCAGTCAGGCCTGCTGCTTTCTGTGCAGCATTATATCTTGTATAATAATTGCAATCTGAAGTAATTTATCTGCTTTTTCTCAGCTGGGAGGGCTCTGAGAACTAGTTTTTTTGCTCACTGGGGGACAGTTTTCCTTACTTCTCACTAGGAGAGATGAGTTACCAGAAGTGCCCTACAGAGAGAACATTACTTGTTCCTGGGAGGTTCAGCATCCTAGACAACAGTAAGTGTCCAAGCCCAAAACCACAATGTACTATTTGCTTTAGACAGTCATGCAATAACATGTTTTTTCTGTTGTAAGCTGTTAAAAATAAAGCAAAGATGCAGAAAATAAATGTTAGAACAGAAGGAGTGCCCTAACTTTCCACGTAATTACAACAGCAGGGTGGCAGCCCTTGGAGCTGAACAGATGTATAATTCAGGGATTGATTTATTTTTGCCCAGATTTAAAGAAATCATTGCACAGTCTCCCTATCTTTATAAAATTTTTTTTAAAATATTTTAGTTTTAAAAATAAAATTCTAAATTATTCTGAGTACCATGCTGGGTGTTGACCATAGCAGCAGTACAAATACTACAATACAAAACTATATCTACTTGGTTCATGTCTCCTGTTTACCACCTAACTTTTGATTGAAAGCTGTTCTTACGGTAGGTCTCATGTCATTGGGCTTGCTCTTCTAGTTCTTCAAGGCAGGTGGTACTGAGTTCATTGTAGCTCAAGTGAAGTAGGGCGGTCAAAGGCAACTGATGGTGAGCAATGCTTTCATCTCTATTATGGCACATTTTATGTGGCAGTTGCCATTCTGGACAATGATATACTAAAAACCTGATTTCTTCAGCTAAAATTTGGTGACGAGGCAGTTGCTGAGAAAGACTTATGCCATCTGTGTGCTAGAAATGGGGAAGGAGAGATGACCATAAAAGATACATTTCTCCCAGGACGGAAACAGCTCCTCTTTGGGTATTGTAAATAAATCATGCCTAATTCTGGTTCTCAGTAAGAACATAATACAGTGAAAGGCTGTCCGTAATTTGAATTAGGAGTGATTATCACTGATTAGCTCCTGGTCCTAACCTGAACATTTGTCCTCAGAACAACAGCTATAAGCTGTAGGTACTGTTTGTTTTTCATGTTAGAATTACACTTCCAGAAACAGACAGGCTGCCTTCTCTTTGCAAGGTTTATATGATTTGACTGAAAAGCATGTAGCTCCAAAGCAGGCCCTTAAAGGGTTTCAGGTGGTTTGAGCAGATGGAAACCACCACAGCTACCACTGCTGCTCTGTGGAATGAGCATGTTGATCTACATAGGGACAGAAATTACTATCACCTATCACCATAACTTGCACTTGACCACTTGGGCAGACGGTGCAGCCCAGCAGGTGCAGAAGATTCCGTGATGTGTTATCTCTAGCCACAGACTGTCCTGTTTCCAGGAACACTCTTCTGATGGAGGTGATAAGAGCCTGCCAGTAACTTCTCATTATATACAGAAGTTATCAATAGTGTGTCCTCAAAATAGCATTGTAATTGCATTAGTTTCTAAGAAGCACAGGAGGAGATATAGATATAGCTTCATGTAATATCCTAGTCTTTTACGTATTCTTGTTAGGTGATTGTATCATATTTGCTGCATAGATGATAAATTAAATGTGCTACGAAATGGTACCCAAATAAATCAGTCTTGCAAATGCAAATGATCAAATCTGCTGAATCCAGTTACACACTAGCAGGTGTGAAGGTGATCACTTTTCCTCAGACTGAAAGGATCATCTTCCGGAATATCAATTTGTGCATCTTTTGAATCTTATATTTTAGATGGATGGGTGAAGGTACATTGCAGAACATAGTATGGCATTAGGAGTTCCCCATAATCCAATCAAAATCAGCAAAAATGTACAGAAATATCCATTTATGCATTATTCTTTAAAATAATTGGAAATAAAGTTTTTCAAAATTTCTGTCCTGAATTTCAAGCCCCGGTTTTGTTATTAACTCTAGATCTCTGACATCTTTCTAGGCTTGGGCTGAATGAGCATTGGGGTTTTGCAAGCAGGCAGGTGTGGAAACGAAGGGATAAAGGCCTGATCCAAAAGCCATTCTTTCCAGTTGGCATTGAACATTTCCATCAGGCAAAAGTAGTTAAGACCATTGTACCACCCTGCAATATCCAGGCAACACTGAGATCTCACAGCATGTAACCAAGTGCATTGAGCTTTTCACAACAGCAACTTCTGTCCTGTGTCAGCCCTCTGGCAAACACTTTTACTTCTTGGACTTTATCTATAGACTCCTTCTGGGAACTTTTGGTGCAGGCAGTCAAAAAAGGATAAAAAAGAAGAAACGTGATTTGTAAGTGAAATGGCATCCAAAAGTGAAAGGAGGGTCGTTGTTTCTAGACTACTCCCCTTCTAGCAGACTGTGATTGGGGTTTCTGAGATTCTGTGGAGAAGAAGACAGGTAATGTGCTGGTGTGTGAGGACAGGTAGGCTTTCAGAAAAATTCTAACAGGCGATTAGCATTGTAAATTGGTGTTTATGCTGCCTCAACTGTATTCTTCATTATCACTCCTTATCACTCTTTTCCTCTTTCAGATTTAACTGCTGTTATTCCCTCTGGAGCACATCTCCTCAAGTCAATCTATCCATCACTTTGGCCCCTGGTTGGAGCAGGAATTTGTTATCCCCCTCTGTGTTCAACTCTAACACCGTGAGTTGGGCTTTGTACTGCTTATGCTTGAAGTTCATCTTGAGTCTGGAAATATTGCACTCCTGGGCCAGCTCTTGCAGAGGATTCTTGTTGTCACGTGGAGTCATAGGAAAAGTTGGAGAGATAGCCAGGGGCCTGAAACACACAGCTGTTAGACTTGCCAAAATGCCTCACTGCTGTGGAGGGGCAGCCTGGTCCAGGCTTCCAATGGCTGACACATCTCCAGTGCCCAGACATTCACCCCATCCCAGAGCTGCTGGAGGAGACCCCACAGTTACAGCCTGACAATCAGCTGGTTCTGTGGAGGACAGCCACAATCCCCAGATCCTGCACAGGCTGCATACAAAAGCCCTGTGTGTTGCAAGAGGACTACAGACCACCCTTGGGAAGCCTTGATGGACAGCTTCCCAGCCTCCTGGCCCCACAGCATCACCCTGAACTCATCATTGTTGCTGGCCCAGAGGCCTTCCATGAAACACGAATGCTTGTTTTCCTCTTGCACTGAATAAGAAACTGACAATATCTAATTGTCAATACCCCTCCCCTGAGAGACATGCAACAGCATTGCTCCTCAGGGCATATTCCCCATTCCTCACTGCTGTATTTAGAACAGTTTGAGAAGACAAGATTTTAAAAATAATATTCTTTCCAAAAGCTCCCCACCCACCAGTACTCCTCTGCCAAAATGCAGCTTGAAAAAAAATGAAAAAGGACAAATTTATACACTCTGATGAATGGGAGTTCAAGATGGAACCTGAACATCATAATTCTTGCAAATGTTCAATGATAATAGAAAGCCATGGTGATGATGGCATCATGCCCAGAGAGGTCCTTTGTTGTAGATGCTTGTGGTGTTGCCTCTTTTTGTAGTTTATATTAAAGGTGAAAATGTCCATTTTCTTCAGTGTTAGAGAGTATTTTTCTCCCTCTCAGCTTATCAGTGGAAATTTTGAATAAAGCTACACATCAGTAAGTCTGCAATACTATCTGCAAATCCCTTGCACAGTGGGTTTAGCTGTTTCTGTTCATGAAACTCCCACTTTCTGCCGATGTTATTTCTTAGTTATTTGTGAACATTTACAACAAAAGGTCAAATTGACGCTTTTTCTACTTCCATTTAGTATTTGTAAAAAATGGGTCACTTAAATAGATGGCATCAGCTCTGATCCCAGATTTCAGAGTGTTTGCCCTGTGTATGCTTACTATAACTAAAGCAAATGATAATAACAAGTAATTGTATCAAGTTACGAACACTTGGTTTAGAGAATCAAAATAGGCTGAAATTTTATTATTGAATGTTTCCTTAAAATTTACATGTAGAGAATTCTTTTATCCTAGTTGTGTCAAATGCCCTATAAGAGTCTTGAAACTGGGTGGAATAAGAGTGATGTTGAATTTTTAAGTACAGGGGTGGATGCTGGGTTGCACAGTGCTTGCACTGATCAAATGTAGTGATTTGAATTTTGCAGCTTGGAATCAGCTATATTTGTGTGAACTCTGCTGTGCTACTGCCGTACTTATTCAACTCAGGCCTAGACAGCCATTTCTAAAGTTGTAGAGCATATTTGTGTCACTGTGATTTGACATTAAGTATTTTGCCTAATCTCATGGCTAAACCATAATTGTAATTAATTCTAACATCACTAAATCCTCTGCATCACCCGTGATATCTATGTAATTAAAGGCAGATTTAATCTTGAGATTACCTTTTACCCATGCACATGAAATACCGCATCAAGCAAATCTATAATTAGTCAAAACTAAAACAAAGTGCATTTCTATTATTAACAATATTGCATAAAAGTCTCAGTGCCATAGCTAAAAAATCAAAGCCAAGTAATAGTTCAGAGACAGTTGCTGCTATAAAACTTTTGACCTTAGTTACCAAATGTACATGCAAACAAATAAACTAACCAGACAGAGACAGTCCCCTAGGAGCAATCATTATTTGCAACATTTTGGGGGCTTTAAGCCAACCTGTAAAGTTAATGGAATAAAAAATTTGCTTGTTTATGCCAGCTTATTAATCAGTGCACTTTTTCGCTATCTGAAAGGTTGTTTCACAGATTCACTTCTACTCAAGGTATCTGGTTTTACATCCTTTACTGTAGGTATCGCTGACTTAAAGGCTGCAGGATTCAGGAAGTGTTTTGCTGACCCATCATGGACAGGACTGTGTATTTTGCAGTGAGTATGTAAGTCCCATCTTGCCAGATGTATTCTTTAGATATAGCTGTCCTTTTGGTTAGCTATTGCTCCATGTTGGCTTAAAATATCATTGTGCTATATTGTCTAATCTGGGATCCCTTATATAACTAGTTCATAGTAATTTTCTTCAGTAATGTTAGAGGTTTTTGATGGTAAGTGCATTGCTTGTTCAGTGGGTTTCAGGTATGCCAAGTTAGTTCTCAATATTCCTATGTTCCTTCTTCTGCTTATTGTTAACTTCTGGCTTTTGCACATCTCTCTCAGAGTACTGAGGATTACCTTGGTGAGGGTTTGTATTCGTGTTCACCATTCAAGTCTTGCAGTCATCTGGAGTCATGCTCCACTGATCAGCAGAAGTCGCTATTATGGATCCTTAGGTGTATTTTTCGTCTTCAGCATGAATTTTGCTTTGACAACGTCCTCATCTGTCTTGATTTGAAAGACAGGTGTCTACCAAGGAAGGCAGGAACCTCCCTTGTAACGGAAAATATGACCCCCTTCCCCCTAAATTATCATAACTTTGAAATTGAGGGGCTTTCAGGCAAAGGTATGTGAAAAGGAATAACAGTTCTTTATTGACATATCTATATATGTATAAAACATACATATGTATATTTATATATAACATATATATGTTTTATATATATGTAACACACATATATATATAGCATATATATGTAACATATATATATAACAAGGCAAACAAACAACAACAACAACAGCAGCAACAGCAAACAGAACCAGAACCCAGTGCCAGCCTCTCTCGGCCCCAGGCCCTTTCCCCTCGGTGCAGTTCCGCTCGCGGCCGCCAGGGGCGCTGGTGGCTCCCGGCCAGGCAGGGCAGGTGCAGTGATTCCCCTCGTGCCTGCAGGGGGCGCTGTGGCCCGAGCTCGGCCGCCTCTCTGCACCTGGTTAATGGTGCGTCAGCTGGCAGGAGAGATGGAAAAGGGGCTTCTTTTACAAATTCACGGGGGGGGCAGCCGGTCCCAGTGCCCCCTCTGGATAGCAAAATGGGCTGCAGCAGGAACCTCAGAGCAGCAGCCTGGAACGGCGGAGCAAGCAAACCCTTGAATGGTAAACAAAATGTAACAGAAACTCTGCAGCTGTTGCAGGAACTACAGGGTGTCCTGGTGGGTAGGGAGTGCTGGGTTAAAGTGTAGTGAAAAAACTCAGAGCACCAGAAGCAGAAGAAAACAGTGGAAATGAGAAGCATCAGCCCAGCTCCCAAACATAGCCAGAAGAGGCTCCCTCACAGGGGCTTGGGGCTCAGGGTTCCAGGTTTTCCCCTGAGGCACCTGAGTAGATGGTGAGGGTCCTTTCCAGTGAGGTTGGGTGTTAATGAGGTCCCAGTGCAAGAGCTTCTCTTATGAGCAAAGGTTCACCCACAGTAGGAGAAGCAGCAACAGGCTGGACTCCACAGCAGCAGCAAACCCTCCCCCAACAGCAACATCACAACCATCCTTCTCCGATCCCAAGAGTGAGAGAGAGGGAGAGGAACCAAGGCTAGCCCCTCACCCTCTGGCCAAAATCCAACGGTATTTCTGCCCTTCCAAGAGAAAACCCCTCAGCTATGAGAGTGCAGCCAACTGCACTCCTCCCCCTCCTTCTTGGCTACATCTTGTCTTCTAGCAACAAATGGGACAAAATTCCCTGACGGAAAGAAAGGAAAAAAAAATTCCTAACCACCAGCATCATCCTCAAATCTCATAAAGATGGGGTTGTAGGTCTTTGAAATGCATATTGGAGGCTTAAATTTACTATCCTCCTTTAGCATACTGGAATATGTACTGGTACATGTACTGGGGACCGTTCAGGGTAGAGCTTTATAAAGTGCAATTCCTTCCTACTGTCTGTGAGAACAGATAGGAAATGTTAAGCTTGTTTTCCAGAGGTTTGTTCCCCACTGGCATTGCCTACCAACTCTGAAAACAGTGCTCTGTATCTTTAAGCCTGAGCCCCAAAGCTGAGGGAGAATCATAAATCTGAGCCTCAGTTACCTGCCATGCAACACCTGTGTAGTGCAGCCGAAACCAGAACTGTGGTCCTTCAGATGTCCCTCCTCAGGACATCTGTCAGACCATGTGTTTGAACAGCTGTGTAACATGCTGATCTTCCCCATTTCAATACACACCTATTTGGAGAATATTATAATTGGCTTACTTAAGAACAAAACATTGCCATTTAAAACTCATTCACACTGTTAAAGCAAGAAGAGAATGACTTCTTTATGTAGGTTTTGGTTCAGATGCTGTGTCATGGTAAGGCACGGGCAATAAAATAGGTAAGTGAATGTTAGAAAACTAACTCAGCAAAAACATATTTTAAAGTTTGCAGAAGGTTTTTCCATGTTAAGGTGCATGGAGAATGGTGTGAGGATGAACAGTGTGAGGCTGCCTCTGGATCTAGCCTTTAATCACAGAGAGTGAAAGCAAAGAACATTAGTAAGAAGTGGCAATGACTGTGGGTACCTGCTGTGAGCCACAGAAAGGCGCTGGGATGTAGCTGTAACCCTAAATGAGGTGTCAGCAGCAGAGAAGTAACAGAAGAAAGCATACTACAGTTTTTTATTTCCTTTTTGTTGTTGTTGTTGTTTGCTTGTTTGTTTGTTTTTTGTTTGTTTTCTGGTGGGTTTTTTTTCTGTTTTAAGTATAAAGGCACAATTTCTCGATTTTTTGGGGGCAAATCCGGTTGTTCCCTTTGCCCAACCTTTGGGACTACTCCTGGGAGAATAAAGGGAGGAGAAAGCTTGGGAAAGTAGTCCCACATGCTTGCAGATAGTTAGTTACTACATCCTGTTAGCAAAGCTGGGTAAACAGTCTTTGTTCTGAAGCAAAAGCAAAGGACCATCTTCTGCCCTTAACCCAACAATGTTCATTTCCTGCTATTTTTCATAGTAATCAAGCTATTTTTGAAGCCAATCACCCCACCAAAGTTGGATACAAGCTTGGAGTCCTATGAACTATGCTCTGAAACAGCAGATTGATATAATAAAAGGCTGAAGTGTTACTCATAAAAATGACCCTTCAGAAAAAGACCCCACAAAGCATCCTACATTTTGTCCACCTGGTAAGATACACATGGAGCTTACATCAATAACCCTTTAATTGTGTGTCTTCCCTAGCTGTGCTGCAACTTGTTTGGGCTGTATAAACACTTCAGAGTCCTGTCCTTGTATATTTGTGTTAAATGTCTTGCACACCAACAGAGATGTATATAAAATATAAATCCTGATCCTTATCAATAATCAAAGAGGAGCTGCTGCAGGCTGCACTTTGGCTGACCCTGGCCAAAGTCAGCTAAAGAAGAAGAAATAAAACCCCTTTATATGACACTGTGAAGCAGCAGACAAATATCTCAGCTCCTGTCTTAAATGCTGTGTACCCACAATGCTACAAAAACATGGAGGATTTTTCAGCCCATCAGTAACCAATCTGCACATCGTTCTGCAGATCACTGTGGCTCCCACGAAGAAGGGCTGTGGCAAAGCACATGCACAGCTAGCCCAAGGCCAGGAGGACAGGCACTGAGACTGCCTTTGGCCCAGGAGGGGAAGAAGTAGAGTGAGTCTGAAGTGCCCCTGCCACAGCTCCAAGGATCTGAGTGTCACTCCTTTCATACAGGCATTACTTTGTTGAAGTCAAACATCCCATACAGCTGTTTCCATAGGCAGCTCTGTGTGATGCTGAAGTTCTCAGGATGACACAAATTGTGAATTTGCTCTACTTCACTGCCTGCCAATCTTCATTTGTTTTCAGTCTCTGCAGGGACAGTGGAAATGCACAACTTCACATGTTCCACCACAGCTGAATTTTCCATACTTTACATCTCTCCTGTGCCCTCAAAAATGAGAAATTATGTTCTAGCGAGTTTGAACCATGTAAAAACTTCATCGTAATCTGAGTTTGGGAGGGAATTAATAAATCCCAGTGTATATTTCCTGGGAAGGAATTCTGGTCTGTTTTCAAGGCAATGATGCAATCTCACTGATGGAGTGAGAATACCTTTTCCTTTAGTCCACACCTTGGATTGCACATTAGTTATAGAACAAGTGAAGTATTTCCAAGAACACCAACAGAAGGGCAGTAATTTTCTTTCACTCCTTTTTCCCACCATTCTTAAATTTCCCTGTTCTCCCTTTCAGATTTTAAAACAGCACGTACTGCTTAATTTTAAAAGTTAAACCCTTCCATCAGATCTCTTCTTCTGACTACATGCCTGTCTTCCTTCTGCCTGGTGCACTAAAAATAATGCTGCATGATCATGGAAACAACAGTTGATAAGGAACCAGCTTACAGGACTGGCTGAATTAGCAGTATGAGGAGCACCAAATCAGCACTGTTACATTTCTACCTGAGAGGTGATGCAAGTGTCTAGCTCTTTTATTTTAAAAACTTTGCTTTGTCTCCAAACAAGTGTGCAATCAACATCTGTCCTGCTGCATAGCTTTTCTAGCAAGGAGTAGTTACACTTGTAGAGTTTTTCAGAGTTTACCAAGTTTTCCCCTCTCTTTGACATATTCATTCCAGTGCCCTTGTTTTCCTTTTTTTCCCCTGGATAGGGGGCATTTTGACAATGGTCTCCTAAGGTTACATCCAAAAGGTCACAAATCTTTCAGGGTACATGGACAATCCATTTCCAGACAAATTTTTTTTTTATATTTAAATACTTAATTCTGGAGCTGCTTCTCAAAGACTTGTGGCAGTGATTATATGAGAAAGTAGGTAACTTGTAGTCCCTTTGATTAGAGAAGTTCACCGGTATTGTTTTACACTATTTGTGCAGTTTCCTTTTTGTTTGAACATGCTTGTTAAACTGATTCACTTTTAAAGCTAAAAAACTATTTTGTAAGTGTATAAGCACTACATGACATCTCTTCCTGTGTGCTGTGGGTGGTTATTAGTGCCTTTGTTGAATGACTTTGTTCTTTTTACTGTTTCTGAATCTGATCTGTGCACTGGCTCTGACTTTAGGAAAAGAAATCGTAGTTGAAACTCATTTGGAAATGAAATGTAATGTTATTGTGGATTTTGTATAAATCTGCCTGCAGGATCTTTTGAAGCAGTCTTCTGGGACTAGCCAGCTTTTAAAGAGCCTAGTCAGATGGCACCTTAGCTAAAGAACAAATTCCACTTTTAAATGGAAGTTTTCACTGCTTTAATTGACCTGGTCCAGGTTTGTGTGTTGATTACTACAAAGTAAAAGACAGGATGTCTGCTACTGCTATATGCATGCCATCTTAGGTAGTTTGAATTGCATGAGGATAGATTTTAAAAAGCATGTCTGATTTTTACTTTCAATCCTCTTATAAATTGCTTTTTCCCTTTACATGCTAATGTAATCCAAGCTAATAACCTTAAGAGAAAAAAAGGGACTTTGCGTGAAGTATCAAAGCTGGACAGTCAGCATGCTTTGAAGACACCACTGAGTTGCACTCCACAGATCATTAGAGTTCAAATAATAAGAAATTAATTGAAATGGGAAATACATTCAAATGCTGAGATGGAACTAGTTCTTTAGCCTGAATATGGGGACTTCATCTGGTGTATGAATGCTACCAAGAAAAATGCTAACACCATATAGTTCTACTGAGATGAAATTAATGTTTTTTGTTTGCCTCCTTTCTGTCATTGCACTGTGTGTTTAGGCTAATGAGTAAGTGTATTTTCATGGCATTAGAGCTCATGAAAACCAAGTCAATGTCTGGTGATTTGCTGTGGTAATCAGTTTACCCATTGCTTTTCCTATCCCCGATTGTTCCCCCAGTTCCTTGCCCTTGCCCTGGCCACTCCCTCAGGCTCTCCCTATTGCATCCTGTACCCCAACTCTGCCCATGGAACGCCCCATAGCCCCTGAGAAACTCCCCTGCACCCGGATCATGAGGTCTCTCTGCCTCTGGGGGTCGCTGGGACAAGACGTGCTTAAAAATCTTCTCAAACCCTCATGGGGAGACCCTTCTCACCTCCTTTGCCATCACTGGGCTGTAATGCTCCTGGGTGCTGGAGCACAAACCCCGGAGCACTCCGGAATGGACTACGGGGTAGCGACATGGTCGCACTGCCCTAAGCAGCTCCACTGAGCTCTCAGGACAGCTGAAGCCTGCTAAGCTAAACCTAGCATTTGCTAGAAGTAGGTTTCAAACTGAATACAGTGAAAATTAGGGTGACAGTGGGACTTTGAATCTCACATTGTGTGTCTCACTTTGTATAGGTCCTTGGGAATGTTTAATGCAAAATACATCAGTGACTGATGAGCACTAAATAATCAAATTAATTTGCCCAGCCTCTAAAAGCTGAAACCTGCAAATCTAATTTCATGTTGAAGTTTTCACTATTGTTTACAGCTGCATTGTAAAGCATATATGGATGTACAACAAGAGAGTCATCTGGCTTTAAATGCACTTGATTGTTTAGCTCAGTAGTGTAATAAAACTGTCAGCCACACTCTGCCATTGGACACCACGTTATTTGTACTTATGACAGGAGTTTGTCAGTGATTTTCAATAAAAATTCCTGGAGGGCTTATAATTATAAAAATACTGAAAGAAAATTTTCACTCTCATGAGCAGTCAGAAATGGGTTGTATATTAGTGGACTACAGTCAGACTACATGTGCTTGAACTGCTCAGAACTGTCCCTCTGCTGTGCATACTGCTTGCCTTGCTTTGCCAGCCCAGCCCAGCCCATTCCACTGCAGTGCATGATCCATCCTTGGCACCACCATCTCACTGCTGTTATGGCCAGGAGCGTGTTTTGGGAGCTTTAAGTAGCCTCATTTTAGCTAGCAGAGGTGAGAGCTGTAGCGAGTTCCCTGGTATTTCTGTGTTACCTGGCACAGGCACGCTGCTGTTTCTTATGAAGCCTGCAGCTGAAAGGACACCCTGAAGGAGAGGGGGAGGAGAGGGCTGGCTCTGGCAGCATCTCTTCTGGATCATGTGTAACACCCCACACTCCAGTCACCTTTGCACTTGAGCTCCCAGCAGGCCCTCCCAGGCTCCCTTAGTCACCTGAGACGTGGGTGATGGGTACCCCCGCAAAGGCAATGCCCTTCAGGCAGAGGAAGGAAGAGACTCCAACCTCCCACATCTCAGACTAAGTGCTGTAACCATTGAGCTCCTGAAAGGAAAAACAGATACTGCCCCTACTAAGCTTAAGAGAAAAGGCTGGTATGTGGGGGGCTGGTAGACCTGCTGGACAAGGAACAAAGGGAGTCCTATGGTGACACATGTTGGCCTTTTTGGTGACAAATGGGACGGGGAGTCCAGACAGGCGTTCCAGGAGCCTTTTTATTATTTTATTCCATTATCAGTCTCATATACAGAGTTGAGACAGAGATAGTACAAAGCTTATGCCATCACAGGCATTCAGAGACTTCCTTGTTACAGAGCAGAGTTCTTAAAAGCTTTTTAGCCAACAGCATGCTCCTAAAAGTTACAATTATTTTAACCAGTCTTCAACAGCACATGTACATCTGTTGTATACAATACTTGCTTGTTATGCCTTATATAATAATACACAATATTCCATTATTAAGCTTAAACTTATCTATCTTGCTAAGCATATTTTTTGCAACTTCAAAACCTATCTCAGCCAAACATAGAAATTCTAACCATTGTTTTAATAGCCTTGCTTACTTTATAATTGTAGCTTCTTCTATCTCAGTTTACAGCTAAAGCTGATCCCTAAACTCTTCTGCTTTATTTCTGAAACTTGCTTTTTTCTCACACCTAAAAGCTTTCTACCTTTTGGTTTTCCCACAGGGACAAGTCCGACGTTCCTTTCTAGTTTATGGTACTGAAAAAGCTTCCCCCAGAATGCTCTGTTCCATTATGCTGATATACCTCTGTTCTGCTTCCCTGGTTGGCTCCGTTGGCTGCTGCACCCCTTGTTACCTTATTCGCCCTCAGAGTACCTGTTTTGGTTCCCTTACCCCGGCCTTGCCTTTGCACCGCCCCTTGCCCTCAGATCATTGGTCTCTAATGCTCTCTCCACTCCACTGTGTAACCCTGGTCCCCCCATTGCTTAGGGGTGAGTTTCTCTGGAACCTTGCACGCGTGTGACTGCAATAAATCTCTCCCTTAGAAACCCATGTGAAGTCCTTTCCTCCTCCTTCATTGTCAGACTGTTTTGCCAGCTATCCAGTGTGTGTGTGCAAGTGTGCTGGCTGCACTGAGCTGCTTCCTCCTTGGAGGTGCTTTTGGGAAGGTCGCGGCATTTTACCATCTCACACTGGTGCTGCTAGAATATCAGCCTGCAGTCAAGGATTTGGGGAGTGGGTGCTGTGTCTTTGCAGTCCAGAGGAAAAGATGCACATAGCATAGATATATCTCTCTTCTTGGCATTTACTAAAGGCTATTTTACATCATTGATTTTTCTACACTTGTCATTTCTTGGAGTCTTTTACAGCAAGCTGTATTCAGGGTTACAGGTTCTCCTTAGCTAAGCTCTTAAAAGCCAGCATTATAATGGTCTTTGGTGGATCTAGTCCTTGGAAATGTGAGTCTTTTTTCCAAAATTGGTTAAATGGTCAAGTGCCTAAGTGTACCCCAAACTACCAGAAGAAATTCTTCTTGCCCTGAGCACCTACGAGTACTTGCAGCAAATTTTCATCAGGAGACATAAAAGCTTAGTCCCAGCAAAGGAGATAACAGGCACTCAAGATATCAGACAAGGAAATCTGAATTTATTTTATTTATTTGTATTTATTATCATTTTGCCTACATCTGACTGCCTCTTAAAAATTTAAAAACATTATTAAGAAAGGTATCAGTGGTAGAAGTACCAATACATAAACAGTCATTGCTGTTTTCATGTGTTTCTCAATGAATCCTCAAAATCTCTTCATACTGTTCACCCAGCCTCTGAAAATAAGTTTTTAAACTTGACCAAAGAGCTTATGAAGGAAGCAAATACCTTCAAAAGAGGCTGAGTCCCGGAAGCGTCAGCTGTGATTCATTAGTGTTGTAAAGACACATAATCAAGCTGATGAGGACAGAGAAAGTTTCCATAACAGCAACAGTACTAAAATGAGACTGGAAGAGTTGTCATCATTGTTTGAAATGATGAGTGTTTGAAACAGACACAATCTCTAAAGCAGATCACTATTATTTTGTGCTCTCATTGCAGCACTCGAGGCATTGTGCGACTCACAAAGCCCCTCAGCCATCTCTTTCCCTACAATTTTTCCATCACTGTGGAATTTAAATAGCTTGTTCTTCTCAGACAATAGATTTGTCTTTCTTCCACCAGTACTGTATTTATTATAAATGCCATTTCTGCCTAAACAGGAGGGTCTTGTTTCAAAAATGGCATCAGTCAAATTTTCTTTACCAGATGTTGTTGTTCAGGAATTGCACTCCCCATTTTAGTGCTCCCACTGAGACTCCAAACCCCGCTGCTGCTTGCTTGCTCCACCCCTATGGTGGGATGGGGAAGAGACTTGGAGGCACAAAAAGTAAAGATCACAGGTTGAGATAAGAACAATTTACTGGAAACAACAATGAGATAAGAAAACAAACAGTAACAGAAACAACATTACTGACAGAGGGTAGAAGAAAACCAACATTATTGCTCACTGTGGAAACTCCCGACAACACACAGTACCTGAATGCAGCCACCTTCCCTGACTGCTCCCTCTGCCTTGGTTCCAGCAATATCCAACTCACTCTCTCTGACTTGGGATGAGTGTAACCCTCCTGCTCCATCTGCCTTGACATGCTTGCTCGACTGCAAGGAATCCCTTCTTCCTGGAAGAGACTCCCTCTCCCAGCCCTTGCAATGATGTCAGATGATGCAGAATAACCTCTGAGCCCTGGACATACCACCTCCCAGCTACTGCAAAAATTAACACAAAAATTAACCCTATCCAGGACACCAGACAAAGTAGAATTTCTGTTAAAGAATCAAACTGACTAAATTTTGTATATTTGCATAACAGCCAGATTTGCATTGCTTGCATTCAGAGAAAATTCAGTAATTTCAGTAACAACGGCATTTAAATTTATTTGCAGATCATCTATCTATCTATCTATGTATCTATCTATCTATGTATCTATCTCTCTCTCTCTCTCTATCTATCTATCCATCTATCTATCCATCTATCTATCTATCTATCTATCTATCTATCTATCCATCTATCTATCTACCTGAATTACAAAGGCTTTTCTAAGCACAGCAAGGTGGCCGCAGCCTTTAAGGCTAGCTTTGGCTGCAGGAACAAAGCACAAAGTTTAGTGCAGGCTCATAAAGACCATACTTCTCAATATAGAAGTGTTAATTTTATTTGAGATACACTGGTGAGGTGGCTGGGAGCTACTCAAAGTGTTTTTTAATTGCATATATTCTCTTGATGTTGTTTCCAGCAAGGAAAGAATTTGAAACCTTTTGTTGAGTTGGGCATTGTTTTGAATTAAAGTGAAGATAGCATTTCAATATCTCTGTGGTGCACAGGCATGGAGAAGTGGCAGTGTGTTCTTTACAGCCAGCAGCCTGTGGTTTACGCCCCATAAAGTGTAGATCACCCACGTTTCATTTTGAGGCAAGCCTCAGCAAATTCAGGCTTGCAGGATTTCTTTGTATGGTTTGCAATTCCAACATGCTGAGTCCTGTTTGTGTGTTCAGGCTCATGTGAACTAGGAAGTGTCCAACTGATGTCAAAACAAAACCAAACCAATACATATGGAATCTGATCCAAAGTTTACTTAATCCAGTGCTAGAGCCTCATGACTTCAGCCTTTTGATCAGATGTGTCTTCTGTAGTGTGACCGATGATGTTCACCTCCTCTGAGTGCTTGTCTGAATGCATTTCTGTCACCTAAGATGAGTAGGAATGATCTTCCCAAGGCAGTCTCCCGAGTTGCAAAGGACTGCAGTTGGTTTTTCTTTTTTTATTAGTTTTGTGGTGACCAGCATACTTGAGGAACATGCCAGAAGCAACCTGTTAAAACAGGCTGAGGGCACCTGAACATAGTGCAAACACAGTGCTAGCTGGAAAAGCAAGCTGAGAGCATGACATTGAAATCTCCAGGACTGGTAACAAAATGCTACCTAGACACAGGACAAACATAACAGCCACAGACACTTTCACTGACAAGTGTGGAGTGAAGGTGCTTTCTCCTGGTTTTCCTCATGAACTGGAGCAATTGATGTGTGTGGCAATGTGGAGTAGTGTTTGAAGAGGGACTCAATGCTACTCCTCCAAGGTGCCTGGAGCAAAAAGTTTAGGTACTTGGGACTAATCCCACATTTCTCAAGTCTTTTACTTGTAAGCATGCTTGTTGGTGACTGCTCTGAATTAGCTTTGGAGAGGTTGGTATCTGTCCCACCTCCCCCTCCAAAAGCGCAGCTCTGCACCAGCACATTGCAGGCCTGTGGTTGAGTTCTGCAATCTGGTCCTGTATGAAATACACTCTGCACTAAAGGTTTGTGGTACAGTAACTTGAGCAATCCCAGCTATGTGCAACTTGTCATATGGCACTGTAAAGTAAGAACACACTTTCCTGCAGTTACTAATTTTCTGCTGCAGCATACAAAAAATGCTGGATCTGCCACTAGATTTCAGTGTTTTCAGGCTCACGGATGACAAGGGGCAGTTCTTGAGGGGCAAATGTATTTGATAAGGAAAAGCTTTTTGTCTCCAACAGTACTTCAAAGACATTTTTAATGTTTTTTATATACTGCCAAGATACATGGGAACTTGTTACAGATATGAAATGGAGGAGTATTCTTCAGAAATAGAATATTTCTTTACTGTCTTCCTCAGTTTGTCACTAAACAAAATCATTCTTTTTGTACCAGCATATCTATTTTGAAAGACTGATCATACTGCATTGGAGAAGAGATTTGAGTGAAACTGTTTATTGATTTGCTCCTTGCTGTTTAAAATTACAGATCAATTCAACCAAATATGATTAGAAGAGAGGAATTAATATTTCTGTATAATCTTTGTCAGTTGATTATGAAGCATTTATGTTTTTTGCCTTGCTTCTCTCTGATCTGCAAAGAGAAGGTTAGGAAATATCTTTGGTCTCATCTTTCCTGTTATGATAAATAACTGATCTGTGGTCAGAGCTGTAAAGTTCATAACCTACCCAGAAAAAACTTAGGAACAAACCACTGCTGCTGCAACATTATGTAAAGCAGAAAACCTATTTTCCTGGGGAGAGGTGCTGCTTAAAGATGATTTCACAAAAGAGGAAGTCCTTGCTGTTTATCCTGCTTGATCCAAATGTGCAACATTTCCTGTGGCCAGATCTGCAGTAAAATCAAAGGGGGTAGCCATTTTTGTGGTCTATTGCTTCCTATAGCAGGCCCTTATGAGAAAGGAAGAAAACTACCATTTGCTATAAAACTATCCCTAACCTTCCTTTTTTAATTATTCACTTTTAAAAAATTATGCACTGGTAATAAGCCCACAGTGTCCAATTGGTAATCTGTTTTTCACATCTCTCTGGCAGAACCACTGTCTATTTTAAGGTGACAGAAAGCAGTTTATATACTTTGTAAGACTGAATTTATCCCTAAGACTTTGCAAACACAGAAGGTAGACAGCTGATGAAATCTGTGCTTGAAAGAGGTCATCAAGTGTTTTATTGTGCAAAATAGCTAAATCATGGGGTTTAGAAAATCAATATAAAAATTTCAAACAACCTGGAAGTTGAGACCCTTGTTAATAATCAACATGTAAGACCAAATCTTACCGTTTTGACACAGGCATAACCACAATTGAACTTGGGAATTTTTCATTTTCAGGTACTATGTTACCTTAATTTCTGCATATTTCAATTATCATGGAGGGAGCTTAGGGATTCTGTGGTAGATGGTTTATAAAAACAGCACGAAAGAAAGACAAACAGCCAGACTTCAGGCCTTCCATCGCATGCAGGCAAACACAAATGCCAGCGAGCCACTGGCAGAGGTTGTGTCATCCACGACCAAAGGTTACTGCATTGACTAACACCAAGAACATTCTCAGGCCTGAGCGTACACATGTTCCTCATCCAGACTGCTGCAGAGACTTCATTTAGCTGAATATTTGCCAGTTACTTACCAAAAGTCTGTGGCAGATGAAGAAGGCTATATGGTCTTTCAGAAGTGCATACCACACCCTCCCAAAACTATATTAAGAGAAAATTATTTAGGTTACAAGGTCAAACACAAAGCAGATAGCACATGCCATAATTAAGACTACGTGCATAGCTTTAAGTTCCCAATGTATCTGAATAGAATTACAGTCTTTAATTGCACCCTGTGCAGTTTTTATGTGATGGCTCCTACCTGGGCAGTATTTGGCAAGTCTGGAAAAATGCAGATTTAAAGAAAATGCCTAAGTAGATTTTTATTGATATATCTCTACAGAGTTATCTAAGGAAACAAGCCATGTTCAGTGCATAAGAGAGTTGCCTTTCTCCTTTGTTTAGGACTGAGGCTGTCATCTGATGAAAAGTTTCTTGAAAACAGTCTCTGTGTGTGCACCCACAGCCATGTGCAGGGAATGCAGTTCTTCCTGCTTTCATTAGCACTGAGGTAACTATTCCTCCTGGTCCCTACAGTCTGGTGACTGGCACCCCCTAAACACTGAAATGATTGATGAAATCAGTTGCCAGCTGGAGTTCTGGGTGTGTAATACAGGAGACAGAAGCAGGATTCCTGGATTCCACTTGTGTCTGACTCAGTGTGTGATCTTCAGCAGCAAATGTAAGTCAAATCAGGGCATGCTCTGATCTGTCATTATGGGGTTAATGAGTGTTTGTCAAATACACTGATACAAATTGTTTAGTCAATACCAAAAAACACAGGCACAAGTAACTATTGGGTGTTGGGTTCCATTTTACCAGGAACAGACTGACAGAATTAATGAGGATGCTGCAGTGCAAGGCAATGCTGTTATTAATCTACTGAGAACATTTGTTCCTTCTCACTACAGGGCTTATGATAACGTTTTCTGCCCTCCCTTTCACTTAATTGGCCACCGCCGTCCATAATTGCCAGAAGTTACTCACTGAACTCACATACCATTTCAATTGCCTCCTTCAGAGTCCTTGCACTGGGTCTGCATCCCTGCTCCACATCTCCCACAGCAGAGGTTGGACCCAAATAATCTTAGGACAGAAATATATACATATGCACCAGCTTCTTTCAGATTCTTTTGGGACAGGTCAGATTTACTTTTCACGCTCTGAAGAGCTTACAGGACTTGAAACACATCTCTAACATTTCCTGGGGCATCAGACTGGCTGCTGCTGTGAGGAACAATGGGGTAATCAATGCAGGCCCAGTGGGGCTGTCTAATTTGCCTGGAAGAGTTTCTACTGCATGCAGTTGATCCAATTCCCTTGGAGAGCTGCAGACATGCAGAGCAGTCTGGCACAGCGAGCTGCCTCGGTGCTCCTCCATCAATGGTCCTGCAGCAGCCAGGGGAAGGGAGTAGTGCTGTTTTCATCCTTGGATAGTCAACAATTCCAAGGAGGAGAAAGAGAAGAACATGCTCTTTATTGGATACTAGTACTGCAAAGAGTATGAAAGACAGAATTTGGTAATGAAATGAGCATGAAGACCACACCATGGTTGGCTTGTGTGCATCATTAGTTGCTAAAATTCAGGTGCCAACTTCCTGCCCAGAAATCAATATTCTCTTTCTGAAAATATCAAGATGCTGAAAGCAAGCATCCCAAATCTCAGACAACCTGAAAGTGGTTATGTTTTGTAACTTATTAAAGAAAAAAGCATTTGAGTGTCATTTAGATATTGACTCTTCATTTTTTAAACATTCTTTTCCCCCCTTGGTGAAATGTTTTCAAATGAAAGCAAGAATTCCCAAAATATTAGCATGGAAGATTTGAAACATTGAGACATTGAAATATGTTAGAAGTTATCAAAAATTATGAAGAGTATTCTCATAGTTAAAGCTAGTCCATAACATAGCCTGGTATTCCTATGAATCACAGTAAAACTGAGTTGTTTCCATACATTCTTTTTCTCTGCCTTTCTCCCTCACTGTTTTTGTTGAAAAGCTGTTTGTTCATCACAGTATTTTGTTACCTCTTTTATAGCAGCTAACTCATAAATTGGAAGTTAGTCAGAGATTAGGAAACATTGTGAAGTTATCAAAAAACTAGCATGTTAGAATGAAATCAGTTAATCTTTAGCCCCACAGGATAGAATGAGGAAACACAATTGCAAAACTGAGCTGTGTTTTACAGTCATTTTCACTTTGAAAGCCTTTCAGATAATTCTATAATTAGCATGGGACATGCAAGGGAGGGAAAAATACCTGACACAAGAGGAACTTGGTGAATGTGTTTTCATTCCTAAGTGGGATTTAGCTGCCATGGCAGAGCAATCTCCTGATACAAAAACTCGTTTGAGTAACAAGCCATAGTTTACAATATCTTAGGGCAGCAGACACCTGTACCTTGGCTGAGTACTGAGACTCAAACTGCTGCTTGTGCACATCACTCAGTAGCACATGTGGTCAGTCAGGAGCAAACTGCAGTCCCCAAAGGGTGAGCAAGACTCGCTCCAGTCAAGCAATTCACAGTATTTGCCTGATTCTCAAAATACCTTTCAGCACAATAACTTCTTCAGTTAGATCAGTGAATTAAAATCAACTTGGTTTATCACACATGTTGATGTTTATATAGTACTTATATAGCTCACTTAAATTGTTAAGAATATGGATAGAGATTAATTCCTGCTTTGTATTTTGTCTTGAGACAGTATTTTTAACTACAAAATCCTGAAGTGTGACACTTTGTAAAAGATCTATCTAAATCTTAATGATAATTACTGGTGCTTAGTTCAGGATTGATTTTCTCCAGCATTATTTATACAATGAACAGTGTTTCAGTGATTTCATCTCTGCTGAGGAGATTCAATTAAGATTTCACGTGTTCAAAATCCAAGTTCTAATGCTGAATTGTGTAAAGAAAGGATCATAAAAGAAAATATTAGTTCATGTTCTTTAGCAAGGTAAGAAAACCACGTTGGAGTTCTTCTGTCAGTTAAGAACAGTTCTTCAAAAATTGCCTGCCTATGGTTTTCCAGTAGAAATCTGCTGTTCAGTTGAAGTGTTGGGGGAAAATGTCTGTCTTTGTAGAAAATACATTTTTTTACTGGGGGGAAGAGAGGAGGACAAAATCTATAAATGGAAAGTAATAACTTTGTTCTGAAGGATGATAAAAATAATTTTCAGTATTACAATTCATAATATGAACTTGGACTAAGGAATGTGCCTTTATGAGTTGGATTATGAGTTGGACTGAGCAGCTCTGGAAAGGGGACATTTAGTAGCACAACCATGAGCATAGATGATACACAAAGTTGTACCACACCAATGCAGGGGCCCGTATTTTCGCATCTTGATGCCTTAATAAGGGTTTCTTGCCCCTAGGTTGTGAAGAATGTGTATAAATGCCCAGTTCAGGCTCCAAATTGTCACTCTAAAGTCACAGATCTGGAATTCAGAGTTGCAGTTGTAATTAGGCAGCCAGAGAACTAGAGTCATCCTTTTGAGCCATGTCCAGAAAATGCTTCTGTTTTCCATCTCCTGGAGAAGACAGAAAAATGTTGGTGGGAAAACTTTTCAAGTCTAGTTTCCACCTTCTGCAGTCAGCTGTGTGTTCTAATCCTACCCACAAATGAGATGAATTTCTTCTTTCCTCTTTTCGTATTAGAATCTAGTTCTGTCTCTCATCCTCTCATGACCAGAAGTTTCCTTTGAGTTCTAATCCAAATATATTAATGGATATTTTATACTTGGTGTTTTTATAGCTCTCTTTTAGTTTGAGCAGCTTTTGTTCAGAGTAGCTACAGGGAGCTGTAGCTTTGATTTAGCTAGGGAAGGGGAAAAAAACTCCCAAACTATGCTGGGAAAAGAGAATACGAAGTCAATACAAAATCAGGCCATTTTCTCCTCCTTACTGCCAAGTTTCATCCATTTTGCAAAGTGCCATCAGCTCTGCCAGCTGCACCATCCCTTTTTCTCCAGCAGTAGTGGGGATCCAGGCTGGCTGAGGATGGGATATTTCCTGCTTGTGAAACATTCTAGTGTATGGAGGGGGCACTCTCAAATAGACTCCTCTGTAACGAGTTGTATCAATAAATTCCAATCAGCAAATGCCAGCTGCATGCCATTGTGGCCACACTGGCTGCTGCGAGAATGCCACAGCTATCAGTGGAAAGGCAGTGTTGTCTGCTGCTGCATCAGCCTTCCAGAGCTGTTCACCAGCATATCCTCTCATTCAAACACTGATGAGGCGTGTTCCAAACATAACAGAAACCAGATGTTGTGTATTCATTGTAGAATTGCACAGCTGAAAAGAGGTTACTGAGTGGCCAGATAGCAACGAGCAGTGACCACGGGAAAGTATTCTGTCAAATCTCTGCAGATCAGGTTGGATGCAGCCACTCAGAGCCATGGATTTGGACATTTGGGAGGGGTTAACCCTCATTTTGACTCACCTGTAAATCTCTTGAGTGATCTGTAGGGTTTGCCCCTCCAAGGCATGGCCTGCCTCTCCAGGCTGGCTGCAGAGCCCCATGCCAGTTCCCCCCTCTGACCGCAGCGGGTGTGACAGCACACGAGCATCTCTGCTGTGCTGAGCACACATTGCATGACACATAAACATGCCACACAAGTACCTTTAAGTGTTCTGGTCACATCTAACCTCTATACTTATGTTTTCAATTAATACATTCATGTGTGTGTATGTGTGTGTGTGTTCAGTGGGCTGAATTTTGTAAACAAATGGTTGCAGAGCTTATATCAGGTCTTCATTTGGATGTGTATGACTGTGCAGTCAAAATAATACTTTTTCACCATTAGCCACTTCTAGCAGTTTAACTGCTAATCTAATGTTATTGGGTAAACTGGATTTTTGATTGCAAGATTTTCATTCTCCCAAAGATTAGAATTTCAAGAACAGAAATAGTTATTCAGCATTTGATATTCATCCAGATCAGTTGAATTTCCACTAAAAAAATAAATCCAGCTAATACTAAGCAGGGGTACTTTGTAAACATAGCCAGATAATTCAAAATCTTTATCAGTCCCAAACTGCAGATAATTAATGATTTGAAACCTCCTTCTATCACCACAGGACCCAGGGAAGAAGGTCAGGGCATACAACACATTTCTTGTTTGAAGCAGCATAAAGTTCTGATGTTTGTTACCCATCCAGATAATTGCATTAAATCTTTGCTTGAACTTGTTGACAAACTTGCTTCAGTATCTTCCTGTCATCCTGATTGGACAGGGTCGGGGCTTTTGCCAGTGAATGGTCTTGGCTCACTGGTAGTAGTTAACTGTTTAATTCTTAACTGGAAGCCTTAGGGTCTCACACCCTCAAGGTATACACTCAGTGCAACTACTAAATTTAAAGGTTAGAATTGCCAGAATTATCAGGGAAGGGTCAGCAGATTGCTTTCCTTTAAATTTATCTTGGTAGGGGAGACTAGCAACTAATACGATTATGATTGTTCCAAAAAACAATTACATATTGAACATGCTGCCAGTTCAGCTATAAATCCTGCAAGTTTTCAAGAGATGGCTCCATTACTAGCAATGTTTTTGTGGAAAAATGAGAACCACAACATTGGCATTAGGAAAATCCTGGAAACTGATAAAAGTGAGCTTTTGTTTGGAGGCGGAGTATCATTTTGGTTCTCACCTCCTGAAACTGAAAGGGACCCTGTGTGGTTTTACCCAGAGGAAGCTCAAGCCTAGCCTTGTTTATTAAATATTTGAGCTACAATGTTATCTCTCCTGAAGAATCAGCTTCCACGCTGGCATGATTCACCACAGATGGAGCCAAAGGGCTTGCTGCTGGCCTGACTGGGTGTAACTCTGGTTTTGATGACATAGGTAGGGAGTGAATCTGCCTGTCTTCCAGAGTTTCACATCCATAAGGATATAACGTGTGTAAATATGTCTTGATTGCAGTGCAGTCTCCACTGCCAGCAGCAGCTCTGGAAGCAGACCTGAATCTTCACAGTGCCCCATGGGCACAAAGAGGAGGGGATGAGCAAAGGGCAGAGACCAGCTTTGGGTCTTGCACGTCCCTCCCTGCCTCACTTCTCTGCTGTCAAGAAGCCCTACTTCCTCCCTGTGATAGTTGCAGAAATGCTTTCTAGAAAGCTATTTAGAGGGACATTCAATAATAGAGAAAAATCAATTACACTTCAAGACCACTTGAACTTCATTTCCAAACCCCGAACATGCCTGTAATATAACTGTCTTGGAATCTGATAAGCTATGAGAAGTCTCTGCATTTTCCCATTGCATCACATATGTACAGTATTGATTTGGAGCATGTCCTCCCACAGGCAAAAATGATCTTTTACTTTCATGTCTGTAACAATGCTCAGAATATAGGAAAATTAAAAACAATAAATATTCTAACCAGCCTGTCAAAAATGTCAGAAAAAACCTAAAATAGCAGAATAGTTATTTTATAAAATTCCTGGCATCTCTGGGATGACCTTATGCTTTTGTGTGCTGGAAGGGCCTACATCACCCGCCTTTGGTTGTGCCTCTCAGGGTAACCTGGTTTTCTCATAAACCAGTTCCATATTAGAGTAAAATCCTGGCTTCATTGAAGTGGATGGGAATTTTGGTAGACACAGAATCTTATCCCCAGATTTGCAAACATGAGAAGATGAAAACTTGGCTCTTAACTCTCCCTTGGGATTCTTGAATTAGTGGTTCAACTTCCAAGAGCTCTGACACCCACTGATTTCAATAGGAGCTGCTGGAACTCTGTGAAAGAAGGTTGAAGATTTCCAACATTAAATATGGATGGTGGAATCTTAAAATTACACTCCTATATTTGAAAATCTTGGCCCAAACCTTTATTAATACCACGCTACCATGTGTCCTGTATCTATTAGAAAAGATCATTCAGATCTATATCTGCTGTATTCTATAAACATGGGAAACAAAAATGGTCTTTTAATCAGATTTAGATGAAAAACTGTCTCTGATATAATAATAGACAGTTAGGGATAGTCCATAACTCTGTATCACCTAACTGATGAAATAATCTACCATTAGTTAATATATTCCCAATCAGCACATAGGACAAGTGGTATGTGTATCGGTGTTCCCAAACAGCTCTGGTAATTTGAGTCATTTCAGCAATTTCCAATTTTAGAGGAAGTAACTAATGCCAGGTTACCTATAGTCATTCTTATTGACAGTATTGTAGGTTTGAAGCATTTTCTGCTATGCCAACATCACAAATGAGATGTGCAATTATAAATGTACCTGTAACTTCTGTATTTAGGTTATTAGCACTAGTAGTTCTTAAAAGTATACTACTTAGGCCAGTCTCTGCTCAAAAAAAAAAAAAAAAAAAAAGAGAAAATAATTAAAGATGGATCAGCATTAAGTCAGATCTCCTCTGATATCATTTCATCAGAGCTAACCAGCAAAACAGAGCTGGCTCTGATGTGAATTTGAAAAGGAAACCTCTTGGAGTAATGAAAGCGCTGAGGGAAGTGGTATTACTAGTTCTGTAGGTGGCTTCAGCCAATAGGCTCACACTGCTTTTATAATGCATTGGGCTGTCAAGGGCACGGCCTGTGTTTTTAATAAAAATGTTGTGGCACATTTTGCAGAAGAATTAGTCCAGATGTTTTAGCTGGATTTCAATTTGGCTATCCTCTGCTTATCTCTCTAGAAACAGCTAGAGTTAGGGTTGCAAAATATTTTCCATTACAATCCTTGCTTTTAGCAGGCTTCGAATTTCCTGAACTGTGTAATTTTGTTTGCTGAAACTTCTTGAGTTCAGCCTCTGTTGTGCAGTGGGGTACAGCACTCTGTTCTGTGGTTGAGCAAGATCTCTTCAGTCACTTCTGTGTATGGGAGAAGAACTTTTTACACATTCCCCAGCATAAATTGAACCATGAATTTGAATTGTTATGAACAGAGCTCTGGTAAAAATCTTCCTCCACACACAATGGCTGAAGTGTGAAGTTTAAAACCTGGCACAAACAAGGCAATTGTGGATAAATGAAGATTAGTGCTAGATCCTTATACCTCTCGTTTTATATTTGCATGAGCAGCAGTCCTGTGAACATCACAGGACCTACTGGTAATACAAGGTGCCTCTGAATGCAGCAGTACTATTAGACCCTGTCTCTGGCCAAAGGAGGCAGAAGCTGCTTGCAGTTTCTGCTGCCTTGAAAGTATGTCCTCCTAATAGTAATACTGCAAAGTAGTACTAGGACTCTGTCTCCTACATCCCTAGGAACCAAGAGACAGGGTGGTGAGAAGGAAACCACCCAAAAGCATTTTTGCATTGCTACATTGGCTTTCTGTATTTTATTACTGTAGGCAGGGTCTTCCTCCTCATCTGCTTCTCCTCAAGGCTGAACCCTGTGGTACCTTTGTATGTTTGGGCCGTTTAAGGCTACCATAATAAAAACAATATTAAATAACAAATAAGCAGCTGGAGTCCAAAGCTGTAGGATGGATTCCTTCCAGATCCTAATGGAGTCAGTGATAAAGTCCCAGTGGAGCAGCAGAGCTCTGTTTGCTAGTCCAAAAGGCCAGACAGGTCTGCAGGACTCTGGCCTGGGGTGCACTGAAGCACATCACAGTTCTGCACTGGTTGTGCTCATCAGCAGTGGCTCAAAGCAGGATCAGACCACTGCTCAGAGCCAGCTGCCCAACCCTGTTGTGTGCCCCCATTCCTAACCTTAGCTTTGGCCTGCACATTTAAAGAGATTGTATCTCCTTCTGCTTTCTTTCATAAGACTTGAACTTCTTTCATTTTCTACCTTGTCCCTGGCTTGCAGGAAACTCCCAGTGTTGCTGAGGGCATTCCTTTCTATTTGCCTCGGTGGTTCCTACATATTTATGACATTTAATTGTGGTATGATGCAGAGAGGAAGCATTTACAGGGCACTGAATTTCCCTGCTGTTAAGTAGTGAATTGCATTTCAGAGTAGTGTGGCACTGTTTGAAGATGACTGTGACAACAGTCTTTCCATTGAGATGTTGAATTTGTTCGCCTTTTGGAAATGGAGATCGCTTCAGCTCAAAGGCTGTTTTCACCAGCATTGTAGCAGAAAGCACCCAAGCACGGTCCAGTCCTTGCACTAATTCTGTGTTAGTCTGCCAAACTGTGCTAACCAGAGCTACAAGTGACCCAAATGAAGAGAGACCTGAAGGGTTACTTGACAGACTTTTCCCTTGCTGCTCAGCAGTGGTCCACAGTGTGTAGTCTCTAAATTTGGAAGATATTTGATGGTAAAACTGAAAACCAGAGACCGCACCTTTAATGCCAATTTAGAAATGTGTCAGGTTACCCCTGTCTGGGAAGCTAATTCACAGAGAGCTGAAAGTATCTGGCAAAGAAATACATTTTGCCTTGGGCATCATTTGGGAAGGAAAAAAAGTGATATTTCCAGTTTTTTAATCAATTTTTGGCAGCCATGGAGCACTGCCTTACAGGATTACTATGATTATAGACTACAGTGTGCACTGCAAATGAAGACTTTTGAATACCTGCTCAGTGCCTGGTTGATATGGGGCTAGTGAGTATGAGCACTGTGCTGAGCTCAGGAAGAAGTGACTTTGCCTCCCAGATTTTTCAGCTGTAAAAGATAGGTTCATAATCAGTATAAATGTAGTAATGTGCTATCCATTATGAGACATTGTCTTTTAGATCCTGTTAACAAACTTCTCCTAGGTTATAGCAAGAGTGAATAAAGTAGGTGAGGGATTTTTAATATACCTAGATAAAAATGGCATGACCTGTGGCTTTTCAATTTCTTCCTTATTTAGCAAGGCTGATTCTTTTTCTCAGCCTTTTTCCATTTTGTAAGTGTGTTACTGCTGGCTTTCTGCTGATAAGAGTATTAATGTATTACAAGATTATTCTGTTAGGATTTAATTGCTTATGAACACTTTCATACACACTTCTAAAAATTATTATTTAGTACTGTGCATAGGTTATCTTATGATTCTTGAGAAGCCAAAGGCAGGACATTTGCACTCAACCATTAGCTTTCAAAAGCTCTTAACACAACCCAAGATGGTTTGTATGTTCTGGCTGTACGATACCTATAAAGAAATCTGGGAGTCTGGGCAGGCATTCTCACAGGGTTTTGAACTGATTCCCTGTTGAAAAGAAGTTGGACACCAAGGCCCTGTGTCCTGACCAGGGTCCTCTTAACATGCCTTCAAGGAACAGTACGCATCAATGAAGGGCCCATTTTTATGCTGTCCCCATCAGCATCTCCCAGAGAATTCCAAGGAGGACTTGTGCAGTGAGTAAGATGCATCTAACATGTAAAACCAGAAAAAGTTATGAAACACAGTCAGGGCCTCTGAAAGGCTTCCTCACCAAGAAATGCAAAAGTAGTTCAATGCGATAGCGTAATCGTAACAGTTGATTGGCCGTAAGCCACAGCTCTGTGCTGTTGCAATGTGCATTTTCTGCTGTTGAGACATGCCATGATAGGAAACTCTGACATAGCCACCAAGTAACAGCAGCAGACCCATATCAGGGTCCTTCCTATTTTAGAATGTGGGGTAAAAATGGATGGGAACAGAACTGGGAAACAAAATTGTCATAAAATGCAGAACAGGGACGTGGGGTGAGGAGGACCATGCTTAGCAGAAGAGATATTCCTTGCTGAAAACCATAATAATGGAATATGAGTAAGATTTGCTTCAGAGACGCAGTGTCCACAAGGCACTCACAGGCAAAGCACACATTCGTCTGCCACATGCCCAATTCATCATTATTTCAAAGCCATTTCACAATTGTTTCCCATTGAAATAGGCTTAGAAGAGAATTATGCATGGCATATTCATTCTTAAAATGACCTGGGGAAAGAAGAGCATTGACACATTAAAGTGAAAATATAAGGAGTGTTATGAACTCTAGGTGAGTGTGGATTCTTCTTGCAATTCCTAAGCCAAAAACATGTATAAATAGTGTCAAATCTCATTTTTTATATTTTTTTTTTCTGGAAGGATGATTGTTAAAGTTAGTATACCACTGACATAGGCAACATTTCACCTCTTGAGCCTCCCATTCTGCTTGCATGTATTAGCACCCAGAAATTACGTCCTACTATTTGTGGGCTGTAGTACCATGTGTTGATGGTTGCACCCAGCCTTTGACAAAAATGTCAGAAGGTTTCAGAAAATATCATTAATTTCTAGCTTGGCACACTTTTATTACATGAAGGAGATCAATTAAATACCAGATGTGAGAGCTCAAATTTGCAGCCTAGACCTTGCCTGACTTCCATTTTGTGGTCATCCCAAATCTGGGTCCAAACGCTTTGCAGCTAAAATGGAGATTAGTGTCAGTAAAGTTGCTGCAAAGATGCAGAAGTAAATAATCTCATCTCTAGAAATAAGGACCAAAACATACTTGGGAGCAATTCCACTGAATGCCTTCTACATATTTGGTGAACACTGGGCTACCAGACTGTTCCTCAGGGCTGGTTCTGGAGCAGTTGATTTGCTTAAAGCCTTATGACACTTATTTGTGCAATGCAGATCTCTTTTAAGGCATGTGATTTCCAAAGATGTTGAACTGCTGTAATTTCTTGATTAAAAAAGAGAGATGAACTTTATTTTCCACCACTATATAGATGTATCTTAATACTGAGTTTAATTAGTGCTGAAATTAATCTCCAAGTGCTTTGTGTTATCTTTAACCTGTCTGGAGTTTAAAAACTCAATGGGGAAATTAAGGCCACTCAAGCCGTCCCCTTTTCTATAAGGGAGAAATAAATACTAAGGGAAACTGAAGTCAGAGTCATAATTTACTCAAGAGGCTCTCAAGAAACACAACAATACTAATAAATGATTGTACAAAAAGCAAATGGTTTAACTGACAAAGGCAAGGTATCCACTGGTCCCCCCCAGAGGGTAAAACCCAAATGGTGGCTGTCTCCAGGCTGTCTGCCACGTGGGGCTGGGGAGAACAAAGGCAGCACGCCAGAAAGACTTTTGCAGCTCAACCTCCTCCTCCTCACAGCCTGGCAACAATGGAAAACAGGGCCAAAACAAAACCTGAGGAGCCAGTTCGACCCAGGAACTCTTCTGCAAAGCTGCTGTGGGAGCAGCAGTGGATGCTTTTCTTTCTCTCTGCTCTGTCTCTCTCTCGGCACCAACAGGCGGCTGGGCCCCAGCAAGCTTTGGCCACGCGTGGCTCAGCTGTGGCTGGGCTGGGCTGCCATGTCCTGGTGCTCTGTTCCCCCTGGCAACCTCCCACACAGGAGCTTTCTTTTCAAGGCTTGGACTCCATGGAAAAAATGACTAGCAGGGGACCTGCGGTGCCAGTGGTGCAGTCCGGGCAGCCCATACCTCTTCCCATCACCAAGTCAGAGAAGACTGGCCACCCTTCCTCTTCCCCATGCTGCCTTAAAAAGACTGAAGATGACGTAGAGGAGTGTGGAATACATAGTTTTGGTCTCCCTCACATAATGGTAAACTCTGCCTCCTATCCCTGTAACTAGGACAACATGTACTACATTTTGATAATCAGATGGGAAGTGTTCTACTTTGTTTCTCAGCAATACTTTGTATTCAGTTTTTATTGTCTGTGATAAAAGCTCAACCTCATTATTATCCCATGATTTGGGTGACAGTAAAGAATACATCACAGCAAAGCTAAAGCCTAGCTGAGAGCAATTTTACTATTAGAGGCACAATTACTGTCCATTACAAATTCCAGAAATGAGCACAAACATAACTTTAATAGTTGACTGTGTTGAAGTAGCATGCAGAGAAAAATGGCATCCCTCCCTCAGCATAGAAGAACAAAGAAATAAAGAAGAGACTTTGGTTGCATGCTCTGTATTAAACTCAGGCAGTCCTGAAGGCACTTTGCTCTTCAGTGAAAAGCAGCCCTGGCTCCTCTGTGTGTTGCAGTTTCACCTGATTTAGCAGGCTATTTCAGGCCCTTGTCCTGCCTAGTTAGGCACATGTACAGAATGCAGCTAGCTCCAGTCAGTCTGCTTGGGATCTCTGGCTCCTCTTCTCCACAGAAGTTCCAGTGTACCAGGGTTGTGTCTGACTCTTTGCATCCACTCTTCTTGTTCCAGAGAAAGGATGGATGTTTGTGTGAACACTTGGACACTCCTAGGTCCAGAGTATAACTGGAGCTGAGAGGGACTTTTTCTTGTTGTTGCTGCTTAAATAGCAGCAACTGAAGCTTAACTGAAGTTGTTTGCATTTACTTTCTTTTCACAGTTCAATTATTACTGCTTTAAAGAAAGCTCTTTTTTTCAATAGAAACGAAACTTGGACCAGGGGGCCATTTCAGAAAAGCGCTTCCTTATCCTGGTAGCACTAAAGTAAATTCCTGATTTTAAACAACTGCCCAAATGCTGTTGATTCTCCATCTCCTAAGAGCTGTTTAGGCAAGTGAATTAAGCAGGTCAGAAACAAATCCGGAGCTGAAAAAACCAATCAATTTACATTGCCTATAACCAGAGAACAGCACAAATGCTAAGGAAGAGGAAAGTGCTGAAACTCAATCTAATCTCTTTTTTTCTCCCAGAAAAACTACTTAATTTAAATAATTTCAAAGTTACATTTACTATAAAAATTACACACACTGTTCCTGTTCCTTTATGAATTTCTCTTTATGTCACATTCATGTGCATGAAGAATACTAAGGAAGGCTCTTGAAGAGTGGAGGCAGTGAAGGCTCTTGAAGTCTCTAATACTTTACTTTGTATGGGTTCTCATTTTCTCGCAACTTCAGTAATTCATTCAGCTATTGCAAGAGATGGGAAGCTGTGTATACAGGTTCTAGACAACGTAATATCCGTGTCCACATTTTGTAACTTTTAAATTAATTTGTGTTGTTGAAGTAACAATATTAACATAATTTGTTGCAGAGATTTGATCATACATGTCACGTTAGCTATCCAGACATTTGTATTTGAATAACTGAATAAAGTTACTCATTAGAGCAGGAGCTCCAACTATAACTGGCTGGTTTTTCTTTCCCAGATGTCTGTCCTCCTGACCTTGAGTTCTCTTTTGTTTAGCAGTGTGTTGAGTTTATGGCATTATGACCATATGAAATACAAAAGCTTTTCGGAAGGAATAATGGAGAAATTGTCTTCTGTGCCTTATTTTCCAATAGAGGATCAACAGCTCAAATATTTTTTGCCTTCAGGCATTGTGGCTGCGAGTGACCCTGGGCAGGGGTTGAGTGTGCACCCTGGACAAGCTCAGAGGAGTGGTGTGCTGGGGCATGGCAGGGGCACCAGCACTTCATGCTTCATACAGGTATGTCCCATCCAGGTGTTACTGCAGACCTCTGGCCTTAGAAGTCAAGTCCGTGGCCATTAAATACAGTTCAGGAGCAGTACAGGAGCAGGGATGATTGAGACTCATCACTGTCACTGACTTAAGCACAGTTCTGGCAAAATCAGTCCATTTGTAAAAAAGGATTAACTAGAGCCCAACATTAGCTCTGCTGAACTATGATGATGTGCTAACATTAAAGAACATGGTGTATAGAGCAGTGAGCAAAACAGTGCAAGTGCCTGGGGCCATTTTGATAGACTTTCTCTGGGTAAATGGCATAAAGACATAACTGGTGAGTTTTGATTTGTTTTTAATTTAAAGTACATCTATTCAATTAATTTTGCATGAATGCATTGCAGGCACTCTGCCTGTTGTCAGCATTTACATCTGTAAATACGAATGTCCAAGGTGTAATTGAGTGGTGTTAATTTTTATTTCACTTCATGGGGAAAAGAAACAGAACAAGGAGTAAAGTGCCTTTTCTATTTTTTTTTTTTATTTCTATTTTTGTGTCACTAATCCAACTAGCTTAAATGTATATTTATTCTATGTTTAAAATGCAAACTATTCAGAATGCTATGACAGCTATGAAAAACACAGGGCTTGGAAAACTGGCAGTTTTTGTGGTTTTGGGGTTTTGAGTAAAGTTTCACAACCAATCAGCCCAGAATAATGTCCGGTAAAGGCATTTCTGCTTGTTAGTCTATTTATTTATTTACTTTGGCATTGTGAGGCAAGGCAGAACACATTTGGAGGAAGGTCAGTGAAAATACTCCAGATCTGTCCAAAGGGCTGATGCTAGAAAGTGCTGAGATCCTGCTGCTATTGAGGAGGTGGTCAGCACCCCTCCAAGTCAGTGGTCAGCAGTGGTCAGTCAGCAGTGGGCTGGAACACAACTTGCCTGCTCGAGCAGTGTGGGGACTCACAGCCTTCCCAAGGAATTTGCACAGAAAGCAAAAACAGTATTGGGTCCATTTGACTTTGGTTTGGTGGCCACCGGGTTCTGTGTGTCTCCTTCTCTGCTGGTGGCCCTGATCTCATCTGCATTGCTGGAGACTTACCCTTTGCTTGATGCTGTGAGTTTTCCAGCAGCCTTGCCATCCAGGCACCCAGCCTGCACTAGTGGCCAAGCCTGAGCTATTTAACTGGGCACTGGCAGAGACTTTGAAGACAGTGGATGCAGTCTGTGGTTCCTGTCCCTGCTCCCCAAAATGTGGTAACATGTCATACAGTATTTTGCTCGTGGGTTTATGTCCTCAGGATGTTAGGATGACTTGAGTTCAGGAGGGGAAATCTCCCAGGGGGAATGTGTTTGCTCAGTGGTTTGTTCAACACATTCTGGGGATTTCCAGTGGGAAAGGCTCCCTCTGCTCAGCTGTCACTGGGTGTACTGCCCAAGGGGGGATGGAGGATGGCTCCAAAAGGACTTAGGTGTTTCCTAGGGAACATAGGCAGTCCTGGGGCTCGTGGTTACTTGTCCCACTAATTATTACCCTATCTCGTTTACAGTGATGCCGAAGCCCCGGTGCCACAGGGACCCAAGCTGTCCTGCCAGCAGAGCCCATGTGAGCCTCATGGCACAGGCTATGCTTTGCACTGGGGCTGGGAGCCTTGTGTGCAAGGTCCAGACCAGGGGTGCTTTCCCTCTACAGCTTCTGTTTGTGTCCTTGAGCGTGACTGATGGGGCAAATATCCACCACCAGGAGGCCTCTGGAGAGGAATGAACCTTTCAGAGAAGCAAAGGCTGCTTTGGTATCCTGCAGCAGTCCCCCAGCCCCTGCCCTGCAGGCAAGGTCTCCACAGGCCTCCCTGCAGCCATAGACCCAGAGAACATCACATCCCAAGGAAGATCTGGCGTTTTGTTGTGACAGCCACCAGCCTTGCCAGCAGGCTTTGTGGCACACCACTGTGCCAAGAGGAGTCATGGTCAGAGGGGCCTGGCCATGCCGAAGTACCAAGCACCAGCAGCACCCTGGCTCTGGCAGATCCCAGAGGAGAATCTGTGGCGATTTCCTGAGAGCTGCCACCCTGTCCATCCTGCGCTGTGGCACTGTCATGTCCCGGCAGAGACCGGCACATGTGCTACCTATCAGAGATCAAGAGGTCACTCCATGACCTGGGGTAGCTGTGGAACTCTGCTGCCTGTCCCCTCCGTGGCATCTCTCTCATGACAGCTGCAGTAGAGCTTGCCTGTGCAGCACTGTCTGCAACACTCCCTCATGTGAGACAAGGCTGACAGAGCATAGCACAGGCTGTGTCCAGACTGCAAGAGGAGCTTAGAATACCATCAGCAGTCCTATCTAATAGCTGATGGCTCTGTGCAGTATGAGAAGAGAGGCTAGAGTGTTTGGTTTTCTTCTTTAACATGAATTCTAGTTCTCCCCATCTTTTCCTGGGTGCCCAAACAGATTGTTCAGAGCGGCATGCTTCCATCAGGCACATTCTGCACTACATTAGTTTAATGGCATTGTCACTATGAATTGCAAACTTTCTCAGCTCCCCCCTGTGCTGGTGAAACATGGCAGCATAAGGAACATCTGTTCTCTTACCCTTTCCTGGAAGTGAGAAACATCATATTGCATTTTTGTTATTAGCCTTATTTGGATGCCAGTGGTTTTGTTTCTAAACACATCAAGGCAGCTGAATAACCTTAATTGAGTACTACAGAAAAAGCATGGTTTCATGCAAATGTAGCTGCCAGCATAATTATTAGGACAATACTGAACTTCTATTCCTGAGATCGGTTCCAATTTCTTGGTTTTTATATTGCTCCCTTGCTGCTAAATTTCATTATAAACATCTTCACAAAACCTGATCTATAGTTGGGTAGTAAACAAGTTAAGTCCTTAATTTTTGACATTAAAAGCCAAACAAACCTGATTATTACCATGTGAATTTGAGCCTTTATTTATACACAAAATAATTACCCAGTTTTGACTACAAATAACTACCACAGGTAAAACTCTGCCTTACATGACTTCAAATGGGCCCTAAGATTTTTACTGCAATTTCATTAAAGACAACAGATTTTTGCAACTCCTATGGAAGATGACAGTATGTATAAATAGAATCAATTTAATAATTTGCAGATTTAATTATGATGGATTCATTGTTATTGCATGATCAACCACAGCACACAATGGCCAATTAAGCAGAGTGCACATATACAACTCTCTAGTCCTCCCATTATGTAGAATCACTTCATTACTAAGGCTGAGGGCAAGTCAGAAAACAAGATTATAGCAAGGGTACAAAAAGTGGCAGAATCTGCTCCAATAAATTTGCTGGTGTCTTTCTGTGCTGCAAGGTACACACATCCTTCATGATATGCACACCTTCAATGGACCTTCATGAAAATATTTCACTTTTATCCTATCTCTTTTACCAGCTTACTAGAGCATTCCAGAAAATGGCTAGCCAAGTGTGGCTTGCTCAATTTTTGGTAGATTTACCTAGGTTTGGAGAGCTCTTTGGTGAAACCTGAACATCAGGCTTCTGGTGTAAATGATGAGGAGGCTTTTTACCCCAATAATTGGCTTATATTTTCTTTTAGACCCACAACAGAATTCAAGGCTGCTTTGGGTCACCCACGAAGTATGTTTGGTCTAATTCCTAGGAAAGATGTGCTTGCTGTCACAGAACAATTGTATCTAGTGTCATGTTGGTAACAGTTTCTCTTTAAGAAAGGCAGACTGTGAAACCAGTAATCCTGGCCAGGTCAGGATTGTGTTGTATCAGCAGAACTTCTGTGGGGAAGCTTGCACAGCACGTGCCTGCCCTGTCTGGCTCAGTCCATTGTCTTTACAACTAATAACATTTACTCCAAATTTAAAGAGGCGCAAAGTTCAGCAAGCCAGATTTAGTCTGGGGGTATCTTTGCTGAAGTCAGTGAAGCTTATAAACTGGGCCTGATATTTGGTGTTGGAAGAGTGAATATAAGAACACTTCTTCAAGAGTTTGTTTTCTTTTTTATGATCACAGAACAAGGCAATTTGCAGCAAGGTTTTGCATGCTACTGCTCTCAAAACATAAGTCACAAAGGATGCTGGACTCAGGTTTTAGTTGAATTAATACTAGAAGTTTCCACAAGGTTTGTGCTCATTTCTGTATGCCCCAGTACCTCCCCTCTGATAAACAGACTCCCTGGGTACTCAGACTGGTCTGGTCATTTGAAGTTGGTACCCTGTGATAGTGGGGGTATGTACTTATTTGCTTCATAAAACTCATATTTCCCTAAAGCTTTATCCACTGGTATTGTTGCACATAGTGCAATAGTGCAGTGTAATTATCAGCTAATCAATTAAACTTGTGCCTGGACCCCAATGCAGTCTTGCCTATGCTTCTAGCAATTAAAAAAAAAGGCAAAACTGCCTGTGAATTTTTGTATGAGTTGATATTAGCCAGTTGCATATGCTACAGCCAAAGACTGAAAATGAAGAACAAGCACCATCCTGACAGGAGAAGATTGTTGTGGCAGAATTTGTTCAGTGCTTTGCTTGGCCTGTTTTATTCTATTTTAACAAATCTGCATTAGTAAGTTTACAGAGGTTTGTAGTTTGAGTACAGTGTGTGCTATGATATATTTGTGATTTGCTATTAGTAAACAGTCCTGAATGCACTATTTGCAAAGCCTAAGTAGACCTTGTATACAGTTCAGCATGGTATGTTTCCCACATCTCCTTTGGAGCTCTCATGTTGAAAACCCAGAATGAAGTCCTCTTGGAGCTAAAGTCTGTAGCCACCTCTTTTATGAATCAAGGAGGGAAAATTCAATGCAAGCAAGGCACTCCAGTGCCTTTGGCACTCCTGAGATGCCAAATTGTTGAATAATCCCATTTTTAAAGTCTTTCCAAGGAGATTTCTGTCTTGAGGAATGGATGCAAGACCCTTCCTCCCCTCTGACCAAGCCAGTTCCTTGGAGTTTGCCTGGGCTGTGACTTGTGCTTCCAGGTCAGCGTCACCACCTGCTGTATGTGACACCTGGGTTACCCTTGACCTCTCCAAGCCAAGCAGGGGTGATGGGAGTCTCACGGAGTGTGCTGGTGCCACTTGCTCCCTTCTCCTTTGCAGCCCAGAGCAAGAGTGCCATGCTGGATGCCCCAGCAAGGGCAGCTGGCACTGCCAGCACAAGTTGCTCCATTGCAGAGGCAGGAAAGAACAGGAAACAAGTGGTGATTAACAGTCCACATTCTTTGCTTTTGAGGCAGCAGAGTCACACAGCCCCTCACTCAGGGCAAGCTGCTCAGGCACAGGCTACACCTTGGTAAAATTCATTGCATCTGGTGCTGCTCATTTCCTTTCAGTTTTTATCTAGTCTTTCTGTGTTTCCTGTTAGCACCTAAAGCCATTTGGGACAGCACAGGGAGTGCTGCTCGCTGTGTGTTTGCTGTGCAGAGACCAGTAGGAGCGAGTGGTTACAGCACTGTGATCCAGCTGTGTTTTGGTGCATCCGGCCTGTACCTTTCCATGTTCTTGCTGTCGCAGTAGGTGAAGTGCCAAGGATGAGGAGCTGGCACACTGAGGTACCTCAGTGAAGTCTATTAAATGGATCCTGTGTTTCTGCTGGAAATGACTAAGGGAAACAAACAGCAAAGACCAGAAAGCCATTTGTAAAATGTGGATTCTGCTTTTTTTTCTCATGTGTCTTGCTCTCTATCTTTTATTTGTACTGATATAACCATCCACTTGAATATTTTCAGCATTTCTCAGACCTGTGAACTTCAGTTTTTATAGGGTGAGCTTGTTTGCCAGGCAGGTTTTCCTGAAACTCTCCTGGTGCCAGTAATTAAGGGATTATTGTAATTACCTCACTGGTGCAGATATTGAGTATTAGCGCTTAGGCTGAATGTGCCCACTTTGATTTCTCTACAGTGACGCTAGGTAGGCTGTGCCTGAGCTCTGCTCTAAATGAGCACAGTGTCATTAATGACAGTGCTTTTACAATGGGCACTTTTGTGCTTAAGAAGCTTTTTATACCTTAATCCAACCTGATGCAAGCTACGTATGCAAATGCATTACAGGTACAATTTACTTCATGGCATTAACAAAATGTAAAATCTGATTTGGACTGCACTGTGAAGTGTTTAATGAGCTGTATGTCCAATCCTTGGAGCTGGCTGAAGTCCTCTGGCTGTAAGTCAGCATGTAATGCTTTCCTTTCCCTGTCCTGTGCCTGGCACTAGCCTTAGTGCTTTGGTCCTTACAGGCGTGAGAGTTCTTCTCATTTACACTGGCCTCCAGGGATCATAAGGAATTGAAAAATATTGCAGTGTGTGCCCCCTTCCTCCATGCAGCTGCAGCAGGGATGGTGTGGCATGCTGATGACAGCCACTTTGCCATGGTCCAGGTGCAAGGGAAGCCACAGCCAAAGCACACACATCTGCTACCCCAATGGGTACAGTACACCAGCAAATGTGCTCCTGCGAGTCCTGAGCAGAGGCCTCCCCTTGGACTGAGCACTGCAAGGGAGCAGAGCAGTGCTGCTGGAAATTCTGCTCTTGTGGTTCAGCATATCCAGCATGCCCACCTTTCCAGGCCTGTTCTCAGTGACTGCTGTGCTTTACCACATCTGGCTCTTTCATGTTTGGCCTGAAATGGCCTTTCTCCTAATGACAACTTTTCCATTGCACACAGGCACCAGAGCTGATGATAACATTATGTTTCCCTATAGCTGTGTATGTGAAGCTGTGTCTTGTTTCTTGTCTTATTTCATCTGCTGTAATTAAACTGGTGATGAAACCATTCAGGTCCTGAATACCCTTGCACTGTGGTCAATACAAAGTTCTAATGTCCATGAGAAGGAAGTGTGATCCTCAAGTTCCCTTGCAGATCATTATTTTTTATTCCATGCTTTGCCCTTCTCCTTTTCTAAACCAGCTACAAGAGCATTTGTGCTGTAGGACAAACTGTCCCTCATCTGCACCGTGCTCTAAGTGCCTGCTCCTCATTCACAAACAACCTGAAGCAATAACAATGCCCATAGAGAAATGATCTCTACCATTTCTACAGCCTTTTATTTTTGTTTGTCCTTGTGCCATAGAGGTTGTATATTATGTATGCCATCCTCGCTTGCTTCCTGTTCCTGGCCAGCTGTGGATTGATGATAGCATCTTCAAGTTGTTGGACTTCCTCTTCTTGTCTTTAATCTTTTGGTTTCAAAATGGCCCCCCACATTTACAGTTACCGACCACAGCAGGCAGATAGCAGCAGCTGGTAGCCAACCAGACAATACTGAGTACATTTTAAAAACAAAAAGAGATCTGTTATTTAGGTTATATAAGGGGATTTAGCTAAGATTTAGTGAAACAGAGTAATTTCTGAAATGTTTGGCAGTTAATATATTAAATGTTCTAATTCTTGACATTTTCAGATTCATGTTGGTCCAATTTGACTCAGCTGTACTTGTAGAAACAGTGATAGCCAGTAACACACTTATGCTACATCGTATATAAATTCAAAATGTAGCGACTGAAAGAGAATTTTACACTCCATGAATTTACTTGACTTGCAACTGACTCCTTCCTATCACACTATGCATTACTATTACTAAAGACTGCAGTTCAGGAAAGCAATACATTTTCTTTAGTTAACACCTGTGCTCAAAGCCAGGCTAAAGCAAGCCTAATGTAACCATACAGTTATTCAGAAGAAAAGCCACAGGTTATTTTGCTTCCTCTTCCTTTCCTTCTTCATTAAAATCTAGTTTCACAGGGCACAGAGCCTGACTAATCTGAAGAGCAGATGTTTTGAAAAAAATCCTGGCTATAAGGCACTTATTTTGTCTTTTTCTGGTTGGTTTTGTTTAATGATTGAGAGGGAAATACACCTTATTGTACATTATTCCAAGATGTATGAAAAGTAAGCGCAAGTCAGCAAATGCAGATTTTCTTCAGTCAAGTGCCTTAGACCCCCAGATGGGAGTGCAGCCAATGTACAACTTGCACAACTGAAGCATCCACATGTGTCAAGATTAGGAAGATGAGACAAATTCATTTGTTTGATGCTAGCATGCACTATTCATTTCTAACTGCTTTTAAGACTTATTTTTATGCTACAATCATGCAATTCTGCTAATGAAGTTATTATTCTATGTTAGCATCAGAGTCTAAACCTGGGCTGGTAGTAGCAAGTCTTGCTTCTGACGTTTCTTCAACCATGACCTATTGGTGTACCTTCAAGACACTGCAAATTCTTGCTTTCTTCATTCCAATCACAATCCCAGATGTCTACATTTCAATATAAAACTGAAGTGGTTTATTGTAAAAGTTTTATCTAAGGCTGTTATTATCTGCCCAATGTTTCATTGTGAGGGAAGTTGTTTTTATCATTTGGGAATCATGGCCACAACCAGGAGATCTATATTCAGTTCATGATGTTTTAACTTAGGCCTCAACCCTGCAGCATCTCAGGTCCTTTGGCTAAAGCCAGTTGGACATGATCAATATCATGAAGTGGTAGAGGAAGGTCAAGGGTTTATGTCCTCTAATCTGTTAGCTCCCCTTATCTCCTCCTTAATTTGTAAAATGGGGACTATGTCATAAAAGTTCCTTTATCAGCTTGTTTTTAGGCTTCTTCGAGTAGCTTTGGTCCCAACCATCTTCTGCTGAAACCCTCATACCTTCTGGGCTTGATCCAAAATCAAGGACATCAGAACAAATCTGGCCAAACTCTCTCAGGATCTGGGAAGAGGCTGGGAAAGGTTATGCTGAGCAAGTCAGAGGAGCCAAAATATCCTCAGATTGCCTCAGAACTAACTGGCTCTGTAGCTGGACCTCTTGCCCCAGTGTGTTTGCAGCATAGCCAGGATCCCAGGCTGATCCTGTCCGACTCTCACCTCTCTCCTGTTTTTTGACTCCAAGAGTCAGGATGTAGATTTTACACCCTACATCACATTTTGCATCAGTAGGTGCCTCTTGTCTAATGCTGCCTTCTGACAAAATAGATCCTGCATCCATTTCAGCTGCTTTTGCAGAGCAGCCACCCAACAGGGAAGACTTTCAGCAAGGCCAAAGTGTGTGGTAAGTCCACACTACTCACCTGAAGCAAGGTTGGCCACTCCAGTGTGACATCACCCATCTTCCCATCAGGCTGCTGTGGCTCCTCCCTTTGCCACTGTGGCTTCTATTCTTAGGCCTCTTGTAGAGTCTGACATGCAGACCTGGAGAGTTCTGTGCATGAGGACAATAACTCGGGAGGCAAGAGGGCAGTGCCGAAGCTGCTGGCCCCACAGTGGCTGTGAGAAGATCAGTGTGGTATTGTTAGCAAGGGCATCACAACCACTGCTTCATCTGTCTAGCCTTTGGAAGTAACCACTGTGCATGTTACACATCACCTGCCTTTACAGAATTCCCTGACTATCCAGGAAACACCACAGCTGCCTGCCAGGGGTGGCCAGCAGCTGCCTTTGAGTACAGCTGGGTTGTTTTTTACAGGGTTACTTCCACCCCACACCCCCAGTCTCAGGACAGGGAGATGCCAACTGTAGGAGAAGGAGATAGTGGGCAAAGAGCTCAGGCTTGTCTGATTGGGCTGATAAATGCACTCCTTCTGCCCCCACCTGATCTCTGTGACCTGCTGATGCAGAAATCAAGTAGGCATTGGCAACAACTCGTGTGGGCCTGAAAACCACAGATTAGCTTCTGAGAAAACCTGACATAACTTTTCATTCTCATTCCCAATTCTAGAAGGAAGACACCCCCTCCCCTTGGTTAAAGGATTTCAATTTCTGCTTAGTAGGTGGTGTTGGTGGTGGTGGATATGATCCACATGCTTGAATGGATATGTTTAATGTGAGCCAGGGAAGAGCTGTTCTCCTCTCCAGGATGCTTCATCCTTATCTTCCCACTGAGATGGTGCATACGCACAGCACTGACTTTTCAGAGATGCTGAACCAACGGGAGCTGTAAAACTTCAACTTGTGTTTCAGTCCATATGTACTTTGATTTCGTGGTGGAGAAAGAAAGAATATCCCTTCTGTGATATAAGCAATATATTCTCAAGTGCATGTTATCTTACGTTACGTTGCACGTTGCGTTACATTATGTTATGTTAAGTTAGTTATGTTATGTATGGTTTCTCAAAAACCAAATACTGATATTTGCCAAAGTGGTTCAAGTCCAGCCTTTCTCTACTGACTTTGGAGAAGGCAGTCTGGATTTATCCCACTGATTTAGTTTCAAAGCAATCATGCCTTCACACTTCCAAAGTCATTACATTTAATCTCATCAATATGAACAAAGTATTCGAGCAATGTAGAGACTCTAAGAAATGGGGAAAGTCTACTTTGAAAGCCTAGCAAGATCTGCCTTTAACAGCCCAGGACATATAAATCAGTTTATTTTCCAACTCATTTAACCTTGGCCAGTGACTGTATGCCTCAGTTTGCTTCACTTCCAAAAATGTGTCCAGTTCCTCTCTGATGCATGACTAAGGCTCTCTTCTATTGCAGGCTCTGTCAACTGGGTAATATCCCAGCCCCTCCTCATTGTGTAATTCTGCCTCAGTTTAAATATATGATTCCGCTTTTGCTTTCAAATGAGTTATCTCAGAAACAGCACTGGCACCATGATGTCCCTTTAGCTTCCTGCTTTCTGTATGCCTTTCCTAGCCAAGCTCTAACTTTTTACTAATTTTAGTCTCCCTTACATTCCCAGCTATCCCATGTGCAGCTGCTGCTCGAGTCCATGAGACACACAGGCAAGAGGGAAGTTGCTCTTTAACATGAAAAGTTCAGAGCTTAGTATAGTGGTGCCAACACTGAGAGAAGCTGCAGAGATGCCAACAGCTTAGCCTCAGGGTTGGTTCATGCTGTGGATGTGAGGCACCCATGAGCTCCTGCAGCTGGTACACCTACTGTGGTTGACATTGGAACCAAACTATGCCACTGCTGTTGTGTTTGTCCTTTGGTGGCAGCTGGAGCTCAGAAGTGTCCAAAGCACATTTGATGGAACAGCAGGAGGATGAGCAAAAGGTTCTGTGACCAAAGGGGCTTCTGAGACAGGCTGCTGGCATTGGCCCTAAAATGACAGCTTGCCTGAGCTAGTCTGGTCTAGGGGTGTCCATGTTTCAGTATAAAGCTCTTAAAGATGCTAATTACCATTAAACCAGACAGCTTGTTGAAAATCACATCCATGGGCTGTGTACAGTGATGTTACCTCCATAAGGAGATAACCTATATCGTGCTGAGTCTCAGGTCTGCGGTGAGTGGGACACAATGAGCTATATAGTCTCTGCATGTGCATGAGGGGCAGAGCAATTCATTCCTTCTGCTGTTTATTCTTGCATAGGAAGTGTGAGAAGGTGCAATGATTAGTGCTAATCTGTTTTGAATGGAGCCCGGTGGACCTTGGGGGATCAGTGCACATATCCCAGCACAGTGGGCTATATGAATTAGACAGCATTGTGTAGAGTGCAATTATGCAGATGTGTAGTGTTTCCATTAAGTATTTCTGTTTTAGAACACATTGTATAAATCTCTGTTTCCTGCAAAAATGTCCATCTTTGCTATCACTGCCAGCTTACCAGACTGTTTTGTCATCTGCTCAAAGCTTGTTAGGGTTTTGGTGTGCTATGCAGAAAAATCTCTCAATGAGATGTGTTGTGAATTACAGTCCTGATAACTATCAGAGGGTGCATGCTGAGGTGTAGCATTAGTATTTATTTGGGAATAGATGTCCTGGCTATTAGCCAGGGGACAACCTTGGTGTGTTAGATGTTGGGCAAAAAAGTCCTGCCCCTAAGAACTCAGTCCCTATATAGCAAGTATTAAAAATATTTAGTATTTTAAATACAGGTAAATGAAGAGATAGAATAAAAGTGTGGGTGGAGGTAATGCTGTAATCACTTCTTTTCCCTGAGCTGAAGAAAACATTTCCAACTAAAGGCTGGTTTGTATATTTACTTTAACTGGGGTTTAAGTGTCCTTTTTTATCCCAGCATTTTTAAACTGATAAAGCTTAGCTATAAAAGAATCTTATTTTGTGTGTACACTGATAAAGATGTTAAGTAAGAATTCTTAAACCATTTTCCTGCTCTGTAGAGTCATGGAAATGTAGCAACACCATATTTAAAAATCTGCTTTCCTCTTCCTGGTAAGATTTTTAATTCCAGTGGAGAATGACAACATCTCCTTCTGCTTTGTTAGTGTCATGCATGTGCCTGCTGTTAGTTGCAGGACGACTTCCCACCAGACACAAACAGGCAACAAAAGGCAAAGCCAAATTAAGACTCTGTTTATGTTGATAATAGCTTTCCTCTGTACTCCTTCTATGGCAGAAGCTAATTCCAGGTTTGGACCAGTTTGCAGCTGGTCATCTGCTCAGATGGCTTTATATGTCATGATGTGCTGCAGGGTTAAAATATGTACAGATTTTACCAGTGCCATTTGCAGAGGTGAACAACAGCTGACTTGGCAGAGGTTTGACACTCCAGAAGTCCTGCGGTGGCTCCTGTGCCAAGTCTTTGGGATGAGCACCCAAGAGTTAAGCTACACACTTTTGTACATCCTCTCCTTTCTTTGTGTGTGCAGCAAGATGAATCTTGCCTCACTATTTGCTTTTCTAAGATGCCTCCTGGCAGTGCACTACTCAGGTGCTCACAAGAACATTGCTTGAAATGATGCCCACTTAGGGCTGGGAGAAGCCCGAGGCTGGTGGGCATTCAGACACACTCCCTGCAGATACACAGACATGGTCTCTGCACCTTGGTGTCTGCACAAGGGAATGTGGAGAACTCTGCTCAGAGTGTACCATTTCTATGAGCCATGGACTTTAACCTTCAAAATTAGAGGCCAGATAAGAAATTAACTCTAGATAAGGAATATCTGTGAAGCATGTGGATGGGAGAAAAATTACCCATGATCCTCAGTCCTTTACTCTGATTACTGATGAGGAAAGAGTAAGAAAAATCATGACTTTCCCTGAAGTATAAGAAAGGTGTAGTGAGAGGAGTAACAGCCTTTCTTTGACTGGCCAGATTAGTTCATCTTCCCCAGAAGAAAGAAAGACAGAGTGTCATTTCAAAACTTGTAGCCCTACTGAGGAAGCTCCTGGGGTTTTTTTTCTCCACACAGAGGAACAGTGGGCTCTGCATGTCAACATTGATGACAATCCAACAGAAAGCATAGAGACCAGAGGTTTGACTCATCACCATGGATACAAGAGCAGTTCTTTGAACCCACTGCACTCATGGCAGCAGCTTTCTTGGAGAGGTGATTCATCATTGAGGAAGTCCAGGATGGAGTAGGGACACCACCTTCCCAAAGGGACAGCTGTGATCTCTTACACAAACTCCTTGCCTGACTGCAGTAGCACTGAAAATGACTTACTTCTTCTGGTAATGAGCCACACGGTGCAGATCTCAGGGACTCGTCTCCTCACTGTCAGTTCTGAATTACTAAGGCTGAGCTATTACATGTAATGTCCCCTCATAATGGGGTCTCTGTCAATAAGGACTTGGAGACAGTTTAATGGGTCTTTCTCAGGACCCCAAAAAGATTGCATGGGCATTTCTGGAAAGATCTAAGGCTTTTGTCTTTTTCACACTGCAGAAATCTGATCTATGTTTCATCTACCTAGTCCAGGAGTGTCACACACTCTGTAGCCCAAGCTTGATTACACAAGGTGACAGCACCAAAAAATTGGTCCACTTCCAATCAACAATTCTGCTACAAATAAGCCAAACAGTTTTGGGGAAATTCTGATAATGAACTGAGATTTGAGGGGGACCACAGGTAAACCTCAAAAAGGAGCACCATCCCTAGACAAAGAACTGCAAAAGTGAAGGGTCAGAAAGAAACTGTGTGGGTGAGGAAATATAGGACTATTTGTGTACCACGGAACCAAAAACTTTTGAGGGTTTATAGCAACTTTTGAGTGATGGACAGTTGCAGTGGGTGACTTTGAGCTTAAGGCATCTTCTTCATGAGTTGTGGTGAAGTTTGAAGGATGGAGAAGAAAGGAGGAGCATGTATGACTACAACTCTGTGAAAACACTGATGAATTATGTAGAGGAGCATACCTTCACCATAAAGACAATGGAGGGCATCTTGAGGGCAAATAAATAAGACATCAGAAAGAGTAAGTCTTGAGAAAGCATAAGGATTAGAGAAAGCACAAAGACTGTTGAAGGGTGCAACTCAGGACTCTAAACATCCTTGGCTCCAAAATTTTCTAATCTGGAGATGGTGGCTGGGAGAGCACCCAGGGGAAATATTGTATGTGCTTACCCTGTGTTCATACTTTTCCCCAGGCATTTTGCTTTTGCCCATTGTTGGAGACAGGAGCTAGATGGACCTTTGGCCTGGCCCAGTGTGGCTGCTCTTCTGTTCTTGTGTTCTCATATTGTGAAAGAGCTGGAGTCCTTGTGGTAAGTCTTGCGTTCTTTAGCACAAGCTGCAGGACAAACCATGCTTATCATGGTGCCATTGCTGAGTCAGACTCAGAGGGATCTTGCTGACATTCTGCACTGCTTTGCACACAGCATCTCTGAACAGACTGTGAAGAAAAGACTGTTTTCCAAAAACAACCGGTCTCTTCACCAAGATGACTCTTACACAGGTACAGCAAATTGCTGTCTCCTGCAGCCAGGCTGCTTCAGCTTCAGGCTGTGGCAGGGTGGCAGCAGCAGCTTTCTCCCTAACAGAACATATTTTGTTTAGCATCCAGGGTGTGTTGCTGGGACTGCTTGGAGAGCCTCTCTGGGGCATTCCCCTCACCTCTGTCCCACTGCAGCCCTGTAGCCTCTGTTCTTCAGGCTGTCGCCTACAATGTGCTTGTGAGGCTACTTTAGTTCTCTGAGGGGATTAAGGTGTTGGCAGTTCTTTCCATTCCTCTCTTTACTTGCATCTCAGCAGCTGGTGACAGGAGAACTTTCTGAGCCTCTCTACTGGGTGTTTTGCCTGCCTTGCTCCTCCCCTACTTCTTCAGCTCTGTAGTCCCACCATGGCAGTTGTGCTATCCTGCCTTGCCTATCAGGGCTAGCATTACCAGGAGGGGTCTCCATTTTTCCAAGAACACTGTGGCACTTTTGAAAAATAAGTATCTCCCAAGGACATGAATCTCCTGAGAGCTGAACTCACCTTTTTCCTTTTTGCTTTTCCTTGTTTATTCATTCCCCTGGTGAGAATGACAGTATCTTTTTTTTTGCACAATGTTTTTTTTTTTCCACAATATTTTATCATTTATCATATTTATCAGGTAGGAAGAGATGAGGAATTTGTAGGTAGCAAGTAGGGAAATTTGCTTCCAGAGTGAATGAGAGGAGCAACAGAGGGCCAGAGCAATGTTTATGCACACATACAGCAATTTCTTGCCCAGTGTATGCATATGTATGTACATGAACTACATATGTTAACAATATATTTTTTCTAAGGTCAGTGTTCTTCTCTGCAAAGCCCAGATCCCAAAGGGTAGAAACAAGACTTGCCAATAAATAGATCCAATTTAAAAGAAACTAGGTGGAAATAATGATGAGGAAGTGAGAAAAATAAGCTTTTGATGAAATAATTAATGAGTAATTGTGACACAATCTCGCAGCAGCAATCCAAGGCTCAGGGAGATCAGAGGAGACAATTTGCTGCCAGACAATGCTTACTATTAAAAGCCAAGTAGCCTTCTGTTTGCAATTTAAAATCATACCCATATACATGGACTGCAGTTGGTGGTGGCTTGTTTGTTTTAAACTCTCTCTAACAAAGTAACAGCACTCCCTTTGCGTTGCATCTGAAAGGGGAGCAGACCAGCGGGTTCTGAGCAGCTATGCAGCATGTAAGACAGGTCCAGCTCTAAGGCAGCTAAAGCCAGGAAATGAGTGTTTCAACATATGTGAATTATTTTACTGCCATCAAACTGAACAGATCTGTGCTGCTAACAGATTTGGTCCAAAAGACTGAAACTAATGATTCTTAGCTGGGGGTGTCTGGGCTAGGAAGGTCCTCTGAAGGAGTCTGCAAAAGGTGCAAAAGAAAAGCAAGCCTTCTGTCAGCAGGCTTGCCTTTGCTGTCACCAAGTCCTCACCTCCCCACTGGCAATATTTTTATGAACTCACAAGTGGACAAAGAAGAAAAACACTTGGCACAAAGTATTTTTTGCAGAAGGTTCGATTCTGCCCTCAGAGATTACGTTCCTTACACCAGCCATGCTGAGCTGCGGGTGGCAGTGGATTGATTCGGCGACAAAGTAGCTTTTGAAGGAAATCTTGCTGCTGTCTCCATTCACCCAAATCTGCTTCCATGGCAGCATGGTCTTAGCAGTGCAAACTGGATTGCTCTGCCCAAAACCACTTCAGGAGTGCACCAGATGGGCTGTGACTGCCAGTGGGTCTGTTCAGTCTGCATGGCCACACTACAGACAGTCTGAAACCACCAAAATCACGGCAATAGAGACTCAAGGATGGCCACACGATGTATTTCACAGCAGAATCTGCTTCTTTGCAAGACATTACCTGTCATTCCAGAAGAGCCACTGCCACCATTCTTCACTCAGCTCCTGAGACAAAGGTTGTGGACGTGCAGAGCCAGCATCTCCCTGCTCAGCTCGGGGGTTAGCTCCTTTCACTGGGCTGCTCAGCACTTCTGCCATCCCAAACAGATTGGTGGAGGAAGGCATGTTGGGAGACAGTCCACTCATAATCACTTCCAGAGGTCCTGTTTCCAACTTGGTCAAGGCACTGCTGAGTCATTTTCATGCAGAATGAGTTACGGCTGTGTTTAAAACCTCTTTATTACCCTTCAGTAATCCAGAGCTCAGTCTTGAGTTTTTAATGTTGCTCTTCTAAAGGGCAGATTTATATGTAAAACACTTTACACTTTGGTTTCCTCTTAAATAATAACTAACGTTGTTCTTATGAGTGCTTTATGACATTCACTAACTAGTCCTGACAACACCCTGATTTTACATATGCACAGCAGAAATATTGGACAAGCTTTTTAAGTCTGGTGTTTTCAATTCTCATGATTTTATTGTGAGTCTAGGGTAGGCTTCTTCAAGTCTCAGCTTCTGGAAGCACACAATCACATGATGTTCTCACTTTTTTTTTTTTTAACAATGCATTTCTAATTCTTCCAGTTGCAGGGGAAATCTTGGGGAGAATGTGATCCAAATGCATTACAAGGCTCAGAAACCAGATGCCAAATGAGAAGCCAAACTATGTTGCCATTTTTAAATATCCAAAGCTTTAAGGTTGTCTAAATATGCTCTTGGTCTTCACCCATGTTTTCTGAGTGTGAAAGGGCTCAGCAGAAAAGAAAGCTTCACATTTCATGGGCACAAAGGCAAATAAACTCTTCAGGGGTGATAATATTCTCCATCTCCCCCTTTTGCTTACTTGTGTCTGGTTTTCATCCTGCATGTGCTTTGCTTTCCACATTGTGAGTAGTCACATTCCTCACAGTGGTAGAGAAAAGCACACAAATAAATCTTTGCTGGAACAGATCAGATTTTAAATCAAATCAAAATTTTACATACAAGTAATGTCAAGGTTTTCAGACCCTACAGTTTTAAACTCTTCCATCTGTTATTACATCCTTGTAGAGTGCACTTTGTATCAGGCCGGGGGATACAGTTCATGGCTCTCAAGGCTCCTGTAACACAACAACCATTACTGCTACTGATGCTCCTCCTACTACTACTAATAGAGTAGAATTGTTAAATAGACTTTGTGATTGTGTTTGCTTAAAAAGTTGCAAGAAAGCCTTCAGTAAGCTTTTCTTGTGTTGTAGCACTGCAAACCAGCTTTTTGTACATTGTAAATGGAGCTGGACAACAAAAAATGAGTGCCATACTGATTTTATGACATAGATTCTGTGTTTCTTTTACTTCATTATTGGTTTTATACTGAAGTATTTAATTTTTCCCATTGTTTCTTGCTGACACAGTTGCAGATCAAAGACTGTAGGTGGCTGACTTTGGGGCAGCAATTTAGATTTCTCTCACTGGTTTTTAGTCCTGTGTAATGCTTGCTGCTCTGCATGGAAATCTAATGCTATTTTAATTACTCCATGCATGTATTTCTTCTTTAGCTACTAGAAAATCTCTGTTAGAATTGGAGGACAGAGCTTTCCCAAAGAAAATACTTCCTACCCTGGTAATCTTAATGATACAAGATTGTCTTGATATTTATTATAAAGCATCCTTTTCTCCCTTCTCTCCCATGGCTTCCAGACAACTATTTCTGTGACTCCCCAACAAATCTCTTGTTTCTCCAAGTTGGACAGTTGCCTCCCTCTCACTTCTGCTCAGCTGAACAATATCTTCTCCTTTAAGCATTTTTATCACGCTTGATGCTTTTTAAACCATTGTCCCTGTTTGCCCACATGTTACACGCTGAGTATAAAATTCCACAAGTAGAATCAAAAGAAGCAGTGGTTTCCATCCTGTGGTGCCCAGTTAATATGTTAGCACACCTTCACATGTCAGAGTGCCAGCAGGAGCCACAAAGGAGCTCCCTGTGCCAGCCACAAGGAGCTCAGCCACCGCCGCTCTATTGAAAGAGCTGACAGGAAGGTCAATTGCTTGCTTCAATTATTGACCACAAACTTATTTAGATAGGTTTTGTCTAGGAATCTAAGAACTATTGCAGTCTTCCTGGGACCAATTCTCTGCTCACTTCCCTTACTTTTCTGCATAAGTAATGTTGCTTTAATTTTGCAAATGTCCTCTATTTTTGTTCCAGTTTGGAGTGTTCAAAGCCACACAACCCTAGTTTATGTTTATTCTTGTTTAAAGCAGTCTGTTCTACAGGCACAGGAGAACCAAACCAAGACAAAGTGACATTCACGTAAGTGTTGGACTTCCTGATCTTTGTGGGTCCCTTCCAACTTGGAGTGTTCTGTGATTCTATATTGAAATTTTACACTGAGGAAAGTAACCAAGCCTCCAGTCGATGAATTTGCTAATATCAAAGAAGTTAAATACTGTCAAGCACAGGACAACCACAAATGGGTCCTTCCCAGCAAGGAGCCAAGTCTCTGCTAGACCCTTTCCTCTCACTTCCAGCTCCCTTCCAAGAGGGAAAGAGTTGCTGTTGAGATGAGCTGCAGTGGTGGTGTGACAAGGTGCCTTGAGAGAGCTTATGCAAAGTCAGCCTCCAAGTAGGAAGCAGGCTAACATGCTTCTTGGACAATACAAAGCAGGGAGGGAGGGATTCCTATAGGGATTGTATAACTATGCTAAGGGGTATAAAAAGGATGGGCAGTCTAGCAAAGGAGATGGTTTATATATGCAAGGTCAACAGCTAACTCAGTAGGATCATAGAAAATATCTTGCTGAACTGAGGAATGGGAAAGAGACACATACTGAGTCAGCTGGCTGTGCTCATCTGTGTCATTCCTTGATAGATTTACCATGTAATTTTGATTTGGTTTCCTCTCTACAGTCCTGTTGAGAGTGATTCCTTTCATGATGATTTAACACACACCTTATAATATAGCAACTCAAGATAGTGGATTGAAAGATTTGTGTTGCTGATTCTGTAACAAATGCATCGTGCCAAATGTGCTTTCAATAACTTCCTGCATCAAGCTGAGTTAGTTGGTCAAAGGCATCTTCAAAAAAACCCTCAGTCATATCTGGGCATGATTTGATCTACTGTCTTTCATTCTGTGATATTTACTGCAGAGGCAGTTTGTTTTCACTTACAGCTTTGCTCCTCTACCAACTGTTGAAGCTGCTTAAATAAGCTGCACTCCAGTATTTGGACATTGACCTGTGTTTTACTTGTTTGTTTAGTGAAACTGCCACATAACTGACCCAGCAGAGTCAGGAGTTATAAACAAACTTTGACTGCAGAGTGTGTGTTTGATTCAGCATTCACCTTGACACAAAGCCTTTGCTTTCTGGAGGAGCAAAGACACTCTCTGGGGTACCTCGGCACAGTGCACACCAACTTCTCTCCAGTAAAGCATAGCTAGAAAAAGGCAGCAAAAACTCCTTTGGCATGCGGGGGTGGTTTGTTGCTGTTGTTTGGGGTTTTTTTGTTTTTTATCCTAAAGTGTGTGTGATTAACTTACAAGCTCTTTATGTTAATGTACACCAGTATTAGGCTGCTTCATACCTTTATGACATGTAAAGCTGCTGTGAATGGATTGGCCTGTGATCTCATTTATGTCACTGTAGATTCAAAGTGACTCACTTGAAAACCGAACTTACAGCAAGTCTCCATTAATGTTCCTAGTAATTAATTTGTCCTATAGTAGGTTTCTGTCCCTTACACATGAAAGTGCAAGTTGTTTGGGTTTTTTTGAGGCAAAATTATTTGCTAAGGCTGCAAATATTTAAATTCATCTAAATATTGTAGAATGTGAATTCTGTTCTATTGAATATTTTAGTCCGAACAAACAGATTGAAAATGTAAGATAAAGCTCATAATCTCTAGTTAAAACTATTAAAAGGAGTCCAACTAAAGTTGAGTGAGAGAACAGTTACAGTATCAATTCTGTGGTCTGTTGCAAATAAGTGACGAGTGTTACTGCCTGGTTAATATCAATGCCAGAAAATGACCACCATCAATTGTACAAAGTTAGCAATGCCTTTCAGAAATAAGTCTTTCAGGAACTTGTGGAGGCTTCTTATGACTTGGAGGAGCTTTCAGCAGGGACATGTCTGCTTTGACAAACTGACAAATCTTTAAAACTATATGTTTGCACCAGTAAATTCATTCAGAGACATTTTTCCTAAAGAGCTTCCCTGCAGGGGAGCTATTATACATGCTCTAGCCTGAAACTTGAGCTGGCCAGAGAATGGAAATTGTGTTTCACAGACAATTTTGAGATTTTGAAATTTGTTTTCATTCCAATTCAAAACAAAACCTCAAAATGTTGAAATTCTCCACAAAGGAAAATTCCACAAAAATAAATAGTTTAGGCTTATTTAGATCATTATAGCTTTTTAAAATGCATATATTACATAAAATAAAGAACTCTAAATGTTTTATTTTAAAATTTGTTGGGTTTTTTCCCCCCAAAAATAGTTGGTAAAACGATAGTTTCACAAGCATTTTGATTGAGATAGAATGGCATTTTTGGAGGAAAGCTACTCCATTAGATAATTCTCCATCTGAAGTCCATTAGAGTTCCTATTGCCAAATTGTCCAGACCTTTTGTTGTAATACAAAAACTCTACAAATAGTCTAGTGCCAGAACCATGGTCTGTAATGCTGCTGCCTGTGGTCTTCTTGTTGCATGTTTGTGCTATGGCAAGACCTAGAAGGTCCACATGGGTGTCTCTTTCTCCTTGGCAAGGTGTGAGCAGGAAGAAATGAGCATTCTTTCTTGAAAGAGCTCTCAAGGTGTGAGAGAAATAGCTTGCAGTTGCTCTTGCTGCTGTCAGGCCCCCAAACACAAGAAATCCTGTCCCTGGCAGGAGAGCCAGCAAACAAACCAGCACTGGGTATTAGCACTGGCTCCTTCTGCTGAAAGGAAATGACCCAAACAAGGAAATGTGCCTCTTCTCTGTCACTAACAGAGCGAAGTCCAAGTGAACAGACTCTAGGACATTTCACCCAATACCAGTGTCAACAGCCTGTATCCCACAGGTCAAAAGAGACAGTGGTGACATGCTTTCAATGCCTCTGCTGAATTTTGGAAGACTTGTGCAGTTCCAGGGTTAGTGGAACTGAAGGAAGTCTCATTTTTCATCCATATAAAACTATGACCTATTTGACACCAGGACCAGATGGAGGATACCTCACTAACTGAAGTCTACCCAAAGAGGAGCTTTAAGTAATACTGTGAGTGTTGGCCATCCTGCATTGCACCAGGACAGGGGCACAGGAGCAGAAGCAATGAGGGTTGCCCTGTATTCAGAGCAAAGGCAGTAAGAGCAAATGCCCTCCTGTCCCAGCTGCCCTTTCACATCTCCTTAGGGACCTGGGCAAAATGGATGAAACTAAAAGACTTTACATGTGCTGTTGTGTCTTTGCTTCTGATAAGCAAAACAGATTTCTGGGGGTTGCTAGCAACGACAGTGACAGGTGAAGAGGTTATTGGATGACAAACCTGTTCACACAGGTCTAGTGAGATACTTGCCCTGCATGCAGTGCCCAACAAGGAGCAGTGTTTGAGTCCCCATTGTATGCACACAAAGCCAGAATGTTGTCTGCAAGTGGGACATTTGGGCTTGGAGGGTAATTCTGGAATACGTTTTTCTCCTTGGGATATTTCTGAACTGCAGTCACTAGAAAGTGTCATGTAGGAGCCACCCTCACTTGCTGAAAACTTGGTAGAATGTCTGTACAATATTATGGTCATCAAACTATGTCTGAACCTAATTGGTTGCATGTGGGATTAATTGCTTTAATATAAAGAACTGAATGCACTGAAGACCTGCCAGAAGTTGTGAAGAAGATCAAAGAAGGTCAGATAAAAGGTCAAATGTAGCTTTAGTAGGAGCAATTGTAAATTGTAAATTGTAATTCCTTCAGTGGAAGGGCTCTTGCCAGGTCCTGGCTGGGGCTATGATCCTTACCATATAGGCCTAGACAGAGCCTTCCCTTGACAGCCATGTGCATCCTCTCATAGAAGGGTTATGGTCCAGGCAGCTGCATGGTTTCATCTTCATCTGGGGCCAATAATTCAGTGTGATGAGCTCAAAATGCTTCAGTCCTCTGGGAAGTAAAAAACTCTCTTGAGAAATTTATAAATTAAGTGTCTTAAACTATTGTCAGAAACTCCATAAAAGCGTCAGGAAAGAGGCACCAACCTTCCTGGTAACACTGCCACCCTCCCATCTCCCGAAAGACTATAACCACCACAAAGCTGTTACCATCACGTTGTGCCCACACACAACAGCCCCACTCAAAGGCCAGGAATTCACTGCATTGTAAAGAGGAACCATTGCAGTTCAATACCAAGCTTCCACAGTGCAGAGCCCCCAGAGCCTTGCCTCACTTATCTTCAGAACGCACTAGCATGGAACTGTAGGCCACAGCTCCACCATTCTGTTCTGTCAGGTGCAGATTCATTTGGGGAAAAACTCACCAGAGTATTGACAGAATATTTGCATTAAGGTGAGATTGGTTTCTAGATTAAAAAATGCCATTAACTTATTTTTCCATCAGCTGTTTGTATCAGCTGTTCTTTGTTGGTTCAGTGCCATCTCAAAGCACGTAAAGAGCCCTGCTTAGTGTTCAGAAGCAGTGAGCGAGCACTAAGTCTGGAACAAAGACGATTTTGATGTTTTGGTGCAGATCTTCAGCAAATGTCATGCAGCAGAGCAAAATCTCCTCCCCTGCTGGGGGCACAACCAGAAGAGACTACCCCTTCTTTAGGGCTGCATATCACCTGACCAAGGGCTTATACAAGAGCCCAAAATCTTCTTCAAAGCTCAGTCAGTGCAATGAGAGATGCAAGACAGAGCTTATTGAACAACACAAGATGTTGCCATTAGGCACACACAAGGTAAAGGACCAACTCTGACACTTGAGCTTCATTTAAATTTTTGCTGCCATAGCTACAGTGGTCAGGAAGAGAAAGGTAGTGCACCTCTGGGCAACAGAGCTATGCTAGCAAGAAGTCAGGAGTGAATAGCCAGGTCTCCTTTGTGTTGTGCACCCCTCTAGCAGACTGGGATGACTGCACAGGAGCCCTCTCCAGCATAAACCTGTCCTTTCCAGGTTGGGATCTTCAAGCTTCCAGGGTGTCCCTAACCAAGACAAGGCAAGGAAGAGGGCCCACACTGAAAACTGGAGTGGCACTGGGCACCCTCGTGAGGGAATTTGCCTGCATCTCTGCTTCTTGACAGCAGTTCCCAGTGAGGCTGCAAAGGCACAAGGATAAGATGCAAAAGATATCAGGTTTGATCCCCACCACATTCCCAAATATCTTTGGGGCTCTTCCCATCTGTACAAAGGGCTCTGTGTCTGGCCCTGGACATTTTAGGACTGGTCTTCCCTGATGAGATCTGGATGAATTATCCTATTCTATTACATGTACAAGGAACTCTTGAGATATGCCTAAACACAAGCCCTTTAATTACGGTGTGTGTGTTAGCAAATTAGAACAAACTGAGTGAAGGTGTAAGATGAGCCTGCAATTGCACGCTTGCTTTCTGCTGCTGCCTGGTTGTGGAGGGCACTGACACAAAGTGAAAAGCTTGGCAGCATGTGAGAAGGGCAGCTGGCTGGTACTGTGTCTATGTTCCTACCCAAAGCCCCTCAAGGTTCTGGGAGATAAAGGTTAGATGGACTTGAGTCATTTAAGCACAAGCACACATGACTGAAATAATGAGCACATTTTAAAGCCTTTTATTTCCTTAAATAACAGTGTGTACTTAGGCACCTCTAAAAGGGCTGTGCTTACTTGGCACTCACCAACCTGCCATGGCTCATTAAGGGCCTGCCTGGACTCATGGCAGAAGCCAGGACTGGTGTTGAGCACTCCAGAAATTCCTCTCTAGCTCCAGTTCTGTTTGTTTTATTATCTTTGCAGAGCAAGTCATCTAGAAGTCACTTTCTGAAGGGCCCCATACTAAAAACCACCAAACACTCTATGGCCCTAAGTGGTGACTCAAACCGGTGTGATTTTTCCCCAGGATGTTTGGGGAAGTCAAGGCACTGCAGCTGGAGTGTCCCTGTGACCTGTGCTTGTGACTTTGAAAGGCTTCCAATGGCTTTGACCTTCCCAGCACAGGGCAGGGATGGCAGTGCCTCCAAAGTGCTGAGAGAGAGGTCCATTATGAACAGAATCCATGGCTTTGTCATTCCTTTTATTAATTAGCATTTCACTAATTTGTACTAATTTAGCAAATGAATGCTGTGATTAGCTTGATTAGAAGTAGAATGAAGGGGAAGGTGTGGGATATTGAGGAGTCTGCTCTGGTTTAAGTGAGGAGCTGCTGTGCTGCAGGGATGGAAGGTGCAGCTCAGTACCCGCACGGGGCTGGTCAGGAGGGGTGGGCAGACGGCGCTGTCTGTGCAGAAGGCAGACACTCCCATCAGAGGCCCAGGGCAGTGTGCTCCAGGCTGCCAGCCCTCTGCTGCCATCAGGGATGCCAGGATGGACTGATGTTCGTGCAGAGCCTATGGAGGCTGGCAGAAATCTACTGGAGAGGAGGAGACTATTGCTCTTGCTGGTGGGAATAGGGGACCCTGAGCCATTATCATGAGGCTTTTGACTGTGCTGTTCTTGCAAATGAGCAATGTGCAAGACAGGCACCTTCAGAGACTGCCCCAGCATCTGCAGAGTGTCCCAGTGATGTTCATCCTTCCCAATTTCTACCTGCTGCCATCAAATCCCTGCACCCAGTTTGTCTGTGTCCTTGACACAACCACTAGGGTCCCCCCAACTCCCAGGGGAGAAATTTAAGTACGATAAGCAATTTTGTAATGACTTCTTCCCATTGTCATGCTGCCTGATTAGAAAAGAGGGTAAAATCTCTACATGGGAACTTGGACAAATGCCATCCAAAATATGACCATGCAAACCTGCCCATGTGCTGGGGTGCTGGGCACTAAGCAAGGGAACTGAGCACTGATATGGCATCCTGGTACTGGTGCTCATGGAGTGGCTCAGGCCTCTCCAAGAGGTACAGCTCCTCCAGTGCCACTGAATCAACTCCGATTGAGCAAATTCTACTGCTTTCATCACAAAATATTACTGCAACTGAGAGCTCCTCAGTTGATGCTGCACGTACCTCACAGACTTCTGCAAAGTCAAGTTAAATTAAGAAAATTGTGAGCTCAGTAGTGGTCCAGAGGAAGCAGCAATTATGTATCTATTGTCTGATTATTGCTTTTTTTCTTCCAGCAGGCATGGCTTCTTGACATTAGGCCTATGGAATCTGCCCATTATTAGTAGTTTTAAATGGTCAAAAGGTTACAGCAGTAAGGAATGTTAGCAAAAATGTCTCTGTGGAGTTTAAACAATCAGTATTTTGGGCAGGGCTTGGTGGGTTACTGTCCCTGCACAAACAACTAGAATGTGAGAGTCTGGGCTGGGAAATACTTAAACTGTTTGGAAAAACTTGTTTTGTGCAGCTTGAGAGTGTCCCTGGAGGCTGTGGCCCAATGCCATGACTCCTGGTAAAGGCTGGGCTGCAGTAACAATGAAGCTTTTATGGGGAAGCTGGAGAACAATCAGAAACTTTTTGGTCCCAAGGGATTATGGGGAGGGGAGTTCCTGGGTTCATGATGTCTGGCACATTATGCACATTTCCACCAGGATTTGGGGTGTTCTGTGGCACGCAAGGTATGCAAATTGCTAAATGTGTTTTCAGTTTTGCTGTATTATGCTGTCTTTCTTGGTGATCATTTTCTCTTCAGTGTAGCCAGAAGACAAGAGGAGAAGTGTATTTGTCTCACAGGCAGTATTGACCTATGAAGAGCTTGTCTCTGATTCTCCAGCATCCTCCTGTTTGGGTAGCTGGAGGCTATTCACTAATTAAACTTTCTTTAGGGCAAAGTGTCCTGAACAGAAAGGCATCTTCGATGGACCTCCTTACGAGAGTGGTCAGAAGAGTGTACATAGAAACTCATTCCTTATTGCCATGGCTTCTCCTCTACATGCTATAGCAGATGTCAGCAAGAGGTCTAGTAAGTCACTGGACTATTCACATCAGTGCTACAGCACTGTAATTCAGATTTTCTTCAAAGACATCACACTGCTGGTAATTAATGTGAGGGCTTTGTTATAGAAAAGAAGGCATTTCCTGTTAGACATAGACTTTCATTACTCATGGTGTTAGCTGCTGGAAAAAACAGGGCAGGATGGACCCTAGAGCCAAAGGAGAAGTTCAGCCTGGGGTCTGAACTGCCACTATACATCCATTACAGTATCTGGTTTGGAAACATTAAACTGACCCAATGCCCACTGAAATCTATGAAACGATTCCCGTGGATTTCAGTGCACCTTGGCAAGGAGCGTGCCGAGGCTGAGGAGCAGGTGAGGCAGCAGCAATTACTGCCTGGGAGCTTGCAGCGGGGCCATGCCCTGTGCCCTGCACACACACGCCAGGACAGCAGAGGGCTGGCCTAACCTTTGTTTGCCTGGGCAAGGGAAATGAGTCTGGGAGTGAAGAGCTCACAAGTGAGTATTTTTGGTTTAGATTACAGAAATGTGGGTACCAAGCTGAGACTGCCCAAAGATTGTAGGATTCAATGTGTTTTATTGCTGCTCTCTTTCCTTTCTCTGGACTCTCAAGGAAGTGAACCAGTGACAAACAGACTGTCTTGCTGATTGGGCTCCCCTGCCAGGGTCCCCTTATCCCCATTTTGTGCATCCTCCCCCATCCTTTGCTGAGGTTTAACCCCAGGCCTGCTTCCAAGTTTGGAAATACTGAATGGCCCTTAATGACAGCAACACGAACAAAACTCTATAAAGCCAAGGTTGTTGATTTACATGGGGTTAATTACCATATCAAGCATGTTTATTCACTTCTCTCATAAATTCTTAAGACAGGAACAAGTACTAGCTTGACCAGATTCATCTGTGCATATATTTTTCTTGTAGACATTTTTGCAAATCTGTATGTGCAGGATAGAAAGAGGCAAGGGATGCCCACTACTTAGGCAATAACTCATGAGCTATGTGCTTTTCTGCCTGAAACAGCATTTACTTCAGATTTGGTGCAAAATTGACTTTATCAATACTTTTGTTGCCTTTTCTTTTTTTAAAAAAGGAAACTAGTAGGTCATAAATGCATATTTATTAACTATAGCAGTGTGATCTATTACTCTGACATCCACTTGCCACAGGTGGAATGTGAGGTCTTTGTCTGTTTCTACAAAACTAATAAGATTTGATCATTATATCCATGAGATTAAAAATCTGCAGTAACAGATGCTGGTGCAAGTCCAGGATCTATGGTGTGAAGCTGTGCTTCTGTGAAAGTCCTACAAAGTTTGTCACTTACTTACATATTACTAATGACGAGTTGAAGATTCACACCATCAGTTTGAATTAATAGCTTGGTTTAATTTACTGATTTACTGATACAGTAAATCAGTACTGATACAGAGAGATGATCAATGGCCTCTGTTTTTATGTAATGGATAACTTGCATATCTCTATGGGGACCATACTGCCTCTGATCCAATTGCATTCTGATATACACTGGTGGCAAAGAGGTTTTCTTCAGCTGTTAATTCAAGCATAGTTTTAGCCACCTTCTAGGTTTTTAGTGGCCACACGTGTAAGGTTGACTGCAGTGTCCCTGATTTCCTAGGAAAGTACTTGCAATGGCTCACCAAGCACTGTACTGATGGGGGGCCCCATGCCATTCCTTAGGAATTTGTGTCAGACAGAACATTTTGTGCAAAGCAGAAAATTTTGTCACCTTCACTCGAAGGAAGCTGTTTGTGTTAATGCTTAAAGGTAATGTGAGACAAGGCAAGCTCTTTACTTTAGAACACTCATTGTGCCATTGATGTACACAGTACAGCAAATATAAAAAACAAAGAATCTACTGTGGTATTTACCCTCACTGCAAATGCATTAGAAAATAGGATTATTTGCAATCAAATAAAATAGTACTGCTTTTAGGCAGAAATCCTGGGTGTTCAGTGAATTGTGCTCCTCAGCTTTTTTACCATTTATCAACCCCAACACATTCCTCCCCAATTTTTTTTTATGCCTTCCATTAATAGTTAAGAAAAAGCCAGGGAAAACAAACACTCTATTTCTGATTGTTTATTCACCAGTCTCTTAGGTACCATAATTACGTCTCCCAGGAATTGTGTTTTATCATACTGTATATCTTAAAGAGCCACTTTAGGTAAAATAACAAGGAGTGCCTTATGAAGGAAAATTGGATTCATTTTAAGACTTTTTTAACCCTCTGAAGAATGGCTCTTTGTTTACTTCTTTAGTGCATGTGGCAACTTGCCCAAGTAAATACTACGCTGCATAAATACCAGAGATTGGTATTTATGATATTACATAAACATACTCTGAATAATGAGTCATTGTAAGAGTGAAGAAGAACATGAGCAATATACATTGCAGTCAGTGCACTATTCCTCATCACAGTATTAAGTGGCACTGAAGAGATGTAGTATAGAATGACACTGAGAATGGAGAGGAAAAGACCTACAGCACTGTTTAGCACATCAGAGTTTACTAAACAAAACAGAAAACAGCCAAACCAGGAATATAATGAGGATAAGAAACACAGCAGGTGAGTTATCAATATGCAGGGGTGAGGAATCAGTGGTTAGGTATATTTTGGGGTTGATTGGCAGAAGGCTTATTGCTCTTTAAGCTAAAGTACCTCATACTGTTGTTAGAAGGAGCTGAGCCCTCAGGGTTCATGCTCCTGACCCACAGTGATACAGGTCTGCTTATGGCAAGAGAATGTTGATAGCAGTTTTTCACTCATGGAGCCACCTTTTAATTACTGGAGTTGTAGTTTGTCCAGCTATAGTTTTGTTAAATGTTTACCTGCAGTTCAGCAAAACTCTGTGTGTGCAAGGATTTGTGTGAAGAGAAGTGTCACTGTGCCACACTTTGCATTACTGCCAAATGATCAGGCTCCTCTGCTGCATGGGGTTCATACCTGAAAAATCAAAACCCTAAAGGGAAGATGTGTATGCCAAATCTTCTCTTTTAAAGCCAGCAGGGTATTAACAAACCTTATTTTTCAAATCCATGTTGTAGTCTGTCTCATCCAAACAGAAAAAGACCCCGACAAAAATACAAACACTCAAATCCTCAAAGGTCCACTGAACCCCCCTTTCAAAAGGATGATAAAATTTGCCACCCATAATAAAGCACCAGCCGAAAAGCATGATTTTTTTAAAAAATTTTCCTCCTTCCCTGGAGCATTCATAGCCCTTAAGGAACAGCAGTGAGCTCCCAAAGACAGAGCATATCCACAAAGAAGGTGGTTGATTCTCCTAAAATCCAGAAGTTCAGGGGTGTACTGTGCTGGGTGCACCTCCCTCCCTGAATGTAGGTTTGCCCATTGTGAAAGAACACTTTGAAGAGAAAACACTCCTTGTGTTTGCTGTGGCTTGCTGTCAATAATAGGCATTTCCTAGTTGTGACTAAAAGGATGAATTGAGGAATACCCCTGCTCCCCCTGCTCTCTCACCTGAGAAGATAGCACTGGATATCCCCAGTGGCCTAGCAAAGTTTATGGGTTTATGGAAACCTCTGGACTACCACATGTAGTAGCAGCTGTTTAGTGTGGTTATTAAACTGAACCTTATTTCTCTAATTTTTTTTCCTGGTTTTACTTCTTTAGTCAAACACACGGGGTTTAAATAGAGCTCTTTTTTTTTTGATGTTGTTCTGGGCACCATATTTCATCTCACACACCAGGCCTTATCAGATGACTGGAACAGTGATTGACTTTTTTTCCCTTGTGCTTTACAGCTTTTGTACAAAATAGGAGGTGACACAGATGATAGGAGAATAGAAGACTGCTGGTCTGCAAGGAGCAATGTTTAGAGGATGTGTTCTGGGCCAGGGCCTAAATGCATGGCAAGATTTGAGGAGTCATTGCTAGCAAGTCTAGGAATGGCTGGGATGCCCACTGTGCCATTCTGGATGACACAGGATTTATGCCTGGGCCACTTGCAGACAGCTGCCTGAAGCATTGCAGATGCAGGCAGAAAGTTACCCTTTCAAGGTTTGTCTGTATTTCCTATTTTCCCAGAAAAAAATGAAGCAGTAATGTATACTAGCAAAGTTGACAGAACAAGAAATATGGTCAAATTTCAAATTCAATCACAGTTCCATTTTTTATTTTAGTGTTATTAAATCAGCAGCACTGCCCAAAGCCTTTGGTTTCATGGTGAATGATGCTCTTCAAACATATACTGGGATATTGTGCCAAGACATCCCTCCTTTGTTTGGATTTTGAAGCCATGTCTTGACTATCAGTTATCTCAAAACACAAATGGAGACCTGTCCCAGGCCACTTTAATCTGAATTTTTTCCTCATGTCGCTTGGGGTCTTCTCTTCTCAGTTCCTAGGAGTCTGGGTGATGAGATGGCAGACTGAGGTCAGCACCAAATCCTGGTAACAAGCAAGTTCCATCCAAGCCCCAGAGAAATCAGTGGGAAGGCTTGGGTAGAAGCTGCCATTTTGACTCAGGTCCAGAGATACTAGGAAAATAACAAAGGGGACAGAAAAAAATAGCTTGGTCAGCTTTGGGGGGTTATTCCTCCTGTCTTTTGAAAAGAACAAATATATGGTCTTTGTTACAAATTTATCTGAGAAGTTGTTTGCTTTCCCAGCCTGCTGTGTCACAGCAATGTGCCTGTGTGATGCAGGCAGAGTTTACATGTTTAAAATTTCTTTTTCAGTATAGTTCATTACAAGTAACTGTGAGTCATCAGTCCTCTCTCTAACATGCTGGTCTGCTTGGCATAAAAGCAATCACACACTTAGCATAAGCATGAGGGTCACACTAACAAAGAATTACAGCACTGCTTAAATAGTTAAATTGGTTATTTATTCATTTAAATGTATGCAGATCTGAAACAGCTTCCAAACCTCTGATTAGTTTGTAACTTTTATTCTGTTCTGTCTTGTTCTTTAGTTTTGTACAAAAGGATGCAGACACCATTTCACTGACAATTGCTTTGGAAACACAGCCCTCTGTAGTACCTATTGAAGAAGAAAACAGGCAAGAGACTGCTCTTTATTATTTCTGCATGAGGAAACTGCACACCCAGCATCTCAGCACTCACTGTGCCTGTAGAAATGCACATGGAAAATACTGTTCTGGGCAAAATGTATATATGTGGGCCTAGTCCACTGGCAGAACTTACAATTAATTTCAAATTTTACCCTTTTCAGAAATTCAGCTGTCTAAACAAGGCCATTATGTTTTGGCTCCTTGCCCCAGCTATTTCTGCACAAGTGAGTATCCATGTGATTGCAGAATGGAGAGAAGAATGATGCAAACTCAGCATTTAACATTTGTTGAAATGGCTTAGAAGAGTATCTTACAACTTGAAGATGGCATCATGGTTCCTCAGTGGTCCTGCTTCCTTCTGCCACTCCCCACATATGCAAACAAAGCAAATTCTGTCTCCCAGTTTCACTCACTGTTATTTATACAACAACTGGCATTTTCCAGACATCTTTTCTGTTATTTTTCAAGGATCTTTTCTGTTATTTTAGTTTATTTTGAAAGCAAAAAGATAAATAAATCTGAAAATGATACATGGTCAAGTGTTAATCGAAGTTTTCTCACAGGCAGGAAGTTGGCATCCAGTTGCCAAAGCAGGAAACTTGTCTCTTTTTTTGGCCCGTTCCATATCAGATTTTGGGGGTCCTGAAAATATAACTGCTCTATAGAAGAAAATATGTCTCCCCTGTATCTCAGCTATCCTGAGGGGTAAGAATGGTTCATATTAAGGATTTTCTACTCCACAGATAATATCTATTTAAACAATATTTAAAGATTCTCATATCAAAATTATGCATGGACCACATCCTCAAATATATTACATTAAGACAAAATGTATAGCTATGGATGTATTTAGACAGGAAAAAATGCAAAATTATTTAATTGAATTTTGTACAGTTTTGTGTAGTGTTAAACATCATTAAAATTAAAAATTGCATTTAATTCTACAGTTCATTAAATCACAAGCAAGGCACACTCTGCCAGAACCTGATGAGCTGAGAACTGCTCCAGACAGAAAGTGGTGGCTGCAGAGGAAGTGCTGGTAAGTCAGAGGGCACTGAGGCTGGAAAGCGTGCCTGTATGACCATGGGCCCACATCAGATCTTTACTCAAATGTATGGAAACTCCATCCTTCCCTACAGTCAGAGGGCAGGAGTGTCACCATTCTTGCCACCCACTGCCTGAGAGCAAGGAGGGGCAGGGATGGGTCAACATTCAGGTTTTGTAGTGGCATCACCCAGTTGTCACCTGCCCTATTCCAGCTGGGACAGGAGCCACTGATCCACAAGCACTTCCACGCTCTGCACGCCCCTGCTCTCACTGCTCTGGTACATCCAGCAGTCCAGGGCACCTCATCCATTTTTGTCTCCAACAGCTCACTGAGAACATTTGGCCTTGGCTTTGCACCTCTGGGGGCTCTTGACTCCTTTTCTTTCAGCCAGGTATCTGCTTGGACCCCTCTGGGCCCCCCCCGGCCGGGCCCCTGCCATGTGACTCTGAGATAGCTGGGTCTGTCTGATGTTCCAGCAGCCCGGGCTCTGAGATGGTTGGTTGTTTATCCCAGCTCCTCCCCTGCGATCCCCTTTTCCCTCTCTCTGTGACAAAACCAAGGGGACGGAAAACCTCGCCCTCTTACGCCAGCCGACCCTCGCCCACGGGGACCCTGCAGGGTACGGGGCTGTCCCTGTCCCTGTCCCCATGTCACCTGTGCCCCATACCTGTTCCTGATTGGGTGGTTTGGGTGCCCAGGCACGGGAAGGGAGCAGGGTCCCATGACTGGAGTCTGCCTGGGAGCTCCAGCCATGCGGATGGAGGAATAAAATAATCCCTGAACATCTAAAGAAAATTCACTTCATCTTTCCTTCCAACTCCATCGCTGTCTTATACTTGTTGTAAGGATTCCCCCCATTACAACAAATGGTGGAGAAATGCTGGCAAATGATCCCTGGAGAAGATAATTCATGAGTAACTCTGGATATCTCTTCTTGCTTTCATTTTGCTGTCCCATCTCTGAATGATGGAGGACTCATGGAAGGACTCATGGCTGTCCGAACCACAAAGACACATTTACCTTAAACTAAAAAATGGTTCTTGAACAGCAATATGTTGATTTTAGCTTAATTCAAGCTCTGAAAGAACTAAGACACTTTTTGGCATGGCTGTTTAAAAACTTCTTCTGTGTTTCTTGGGAGTTGATTCTTACCAAAGACTTTTGGAAGAATGTTTGGACACAGTTAATTTCTGAATCAAAAAATGTGCCGATGCAGGACTATTTCCGTGAATATTACCTGATTGCAGAGACTGCTGAGCAATATCGGCTGTGTCCCACTACTGTATCAGCAGCGAACACGCGGTCGAGCAGCACCCGCGTTGCAGCGGCTCCTCCGCCACCCCGGAGACCGCGCGGCCCCGGCCGTGAGCGCCGAGTGCATTGCGGGCAGCGGCGAGGGAGCTCCTGCGTGTGGGAGAGCCAGTGAGGCCAGGCACGGCGGGAGCAGAGCCGGCGGGGAGACCGGAGGCGGTGGGAGTGGAGCCAGGAGCAGCGCGGCGGCGCGGGCCCGGCGGTGTTCGCCCTGAGGCAGCGGCGAGGGCGGCGGCGGCCGAGGCGGGGCCCGGCGATGGCCGCCCCGCGCCGCATGGCGAGCGACGGTCTGAGCCCCACACCGATAAAGGCAGCGGCGATTGTGGCAGTCGCTATGGCGACCGTGGTGAGCCACGCCGAGCACAGCCAGAGGGGCGTGGGGGCGAGAAGGGAACCGCGCTAGCCCACGGCCACACAGCCGACAGCAGCAGCAGCAGCGGCAGTGCCGGCGGTTCAAAGCCGCGCACATGCGAACGCCTCACGGGGCACGGCCGTGCAGCCGCGCAAACGCCCGGACAGCGTGGAGCAGTCATGAGGAGCTCCAGAGGAGAAGCGAGCACGGCACCAAACGGCGGTGCAGAGGGGGCCGAAGGCGGAGCAGCCGGCAGGGTCAGCGTGCACCAGCACGGCCAGACCGGACCCGCACGGCCCCACACGTGATCCCCAGGAGTCCAGACCCTGTGAGAGGAACGCGCTGGTGGCCCCGGCCCTGGCAGCCCTGGATGTGACAGCTCCGACGTGAGAGCAAGCAAAGCTGAAAGCAAGAACAAAGGAACTCAGAAAAATGAAAAGGTTATCACAGCTAGGGTTTTTGGAACTGTAAAGTGGTAAAATGTAAAGAAAAATTATGGTTTCTTGTTGCAAAACGATACTGGAAAAAGTATTTTTGTCCATAAATCTGCTATTGTAAAAAAGAACCCCAAAAGTGATGTTCCAAGCTTAGCAGAAGGAGAAACAGTAGAATTTAAAATTGTGCAAGGAAGGAAGGGCCCACAGGCCTCCTGTGTTACAGGCCCTGGGGGTGCCCCTGTCAAAGGCAGTAGATATGCCGGACAATATCCCCATAATCCCTATCCTTTCCCCTATCCCACCTTCCTCTTTTACCCCATGTCCCTTTTTCCCCATATATGCTCAACCCAAATTTCCCTTTCTGGCTCCCCTCACAAAACCATGCTTTTCCATTTACCATGAATCCCTTTGCAGTGCGAATGGGGGGATGAAAAGGCGGGAGGGAAGAAATTAACTGTCATTTTCTGAGATTCCAATAGGTACAGAAAGGCAAATCCCTTCCTCAGTTTCCATCTGAAGCATGCTCAAGCCCTGTTGCTCCAAAGAGAATCTGTTTGGACATTTGGAGACTCAAGATAGTGGCTTCCTTTCCTTTGAAATTGTTTTGTTATTTCTCCATTTCCAATGTTCTTTATTTAATAAGAAAGGGTGAATTGTGGAGGTGCCTTTCCCTGAAATCCCGGGGGGAGGGACCCTGCAGGGTATGGGTCTGCCTCTGTCCCTGTTCCCATGTCACGTGTGCCCCGTACCTGTCCCTGATTGGGTGGGTTTGGGTGCCCAGGCCCAGGAAGGGAGCAGGGTCCCATGACTGGAGTCTGCCTGGGAACTCCAGCCATGCGTCTGGAGGAATAAATCATCTCTGAACATCTAAAGAAATATCGCTTCATCTTTCCTTCCAAGTCCATCGCTGTCTTATACTTGTTGTAAGGATTCCCCACACTACAACAGACATAGGGATCAAAGTGTCTCAGACTGACTGCACGTGAAAGAAAAATGCGCAAGAGAAGCTCACTGAGAATAGGCAGACTGATGATTATGTGGTCTGCTATATCTATATATTTCAGTTTTCCTAGTATTCTTTCTAATTGCTGGGCTTAGGATTATGCTCTTGAATTTCTAAATAGAAATATGCTGAAAAAATTACTATTTCACTCAATGCTGTGCAGTCTGTCCTTTCTTATGCAAATGTCTAAGAAAGTACTTAGGTATATTTTAGCATAAGACCTGTTGACTAAACATATGTGAATGTTTATTTTCCCATTCCACAGAAGCTTCTGTTTCTCTGCATCATAATGGATTTGCCCCATCTCTATGGTGCAGCTCACCTGTCCAACTTCAATTCATGATAAACAATTTACTGCAGAGTATCTGAAGAAAAGCTTAGTACCAGTAAAAAAAGGTACTCAGCTACTTGGTAGCTCTACAAGAGATGGGTGCCAGAGTTGTCTAAGAGCAGCCACAGATAATAAACTGCATAATAAGCTGGATAATAAATTACGACGATGTCCTGGAGAGTTGATACAGTTGATATTGCTGAAAATAGAACGACCTCCAGCCTAATAGTAGTTAGATGCTTCATCATGCAATGCCACAAGTATCAGTGCATTTAAGAGCAACATACTTAGTATACTCAGGTGTATTATTCATGTAATATTTTCTATAAAATCAGTAGTTTATTCTAGGAAAAAAAAATCTTAAGTGTTCTTGTCAGATACCTCCAAGTGAATCACTAGTCATTCTTGCTCACTGACGAGATCAGTTGATTTTTTCCCTATCAGCAAATGCTTTAAATTCAACCTGTGATCTGAAGAAAACAGGTAGTGTATGCTCTTTCAATTTCATCAGCACACTGATAAAGATTCTGCAGCTGGATCTTATCTGACAAGATGATTAATTGCATTGCTGCATGAATGTAAACAGAATTCAGGTCCATCTCCCATCCCTGCATTTCACTCTCCATATAGTGAAGGTGTTTTGGTTTGTTTGTTAAAAGTGTGCATCCTGAAACTGAATCTGTTGATCCAATTCCATTTATTACCACTTCTGTAACCTTAACTACCTTTTTTTAAGAAAACTGAATCAGTCTCATTGATATTATTATATGAAGTCAGAGACATGTTAGAGACTAGAAGGCTGATAGCTGTTATCCTGCAACCACAGGTGCTCAACTGGGATTATTTATGTGCCATTGACAATGGAACATGCTCAGACTTGAAGGACTAGAGTTGACCTTCCCTTGCTAGCTAATCATTTACACACTCCTTGTTTTGAGTGCAGCACCTTAAGGTTTCTCATGACTCACTTCTCTCTGCAGTCAACAAATAAATGCTGAAGGACACTGCACACTTCCAAGTGTGTAACTTGTCCCTTCACACTCAGCAGCAGAAGGTCTCCAGGCAGCAGTGCTATTTATTGTGGTGTGGCCTCAGAGAAACAGGACTTAGAGAGCTGAGAGGATAGGATGGTGGTGTTCTGGTTGTTTCAGGCTTCTCTTGATTAATGTCAACACAATACTCTCACAGGTGCTATGAGGAAGGGATAAAGTTCCTCTGCTTTTTGGAGACGGGGAAATTGGACATTTATAGCTCCCCCTCCAAACAAATATATTCAGATAGATTAGTTTGACCATAGCCCAAGGCTTATTGAAGCAAAATGAAACCTGATTATATCTCATAGGGATGTGTATATATAATATAAAACAAATGTGACATTTATAGTATCTACAATATAATAAACGATTTGTTACTGAATATTTGCAGTTCTACCTTAGCTATACATTATATATTAGGTGGGTATATATGTACGTATACACAACTATCTATCTATATATACATGTGCATATCTATGTGTATGTGTATGTTTATTAACACCTCTTTTAAACCATTTTTGTTCATTGTATACGGCTGAGAGTTCTTAAGGTGACTCACTGAATGGGCACATTTTTTGTATCTAAAGGGAACTGTGAATCGAGGAGAACTATTTCTGAGTTGTTCAGCCCAAAACACACTACGCTGCCAAGGATGCTGCTGGTCACCCTTGTCCTCTCTGCAGTAACTGGTCCATTTGCTGAGAGGGTGTTGTCATGCTGACATCTCTCAAACTGCTTTTGGGAGAAATAAGCAGTAAGTAGATGCAAATGCTCTGAACACGGAGTGTACAAGGGTATTAATAACATGTTACGGAATATAGCAATAATGGAAAAGAATCAATATTGCCATTAGTAAGACATACAGCAGTTCACAAACAAGACAATAATCTTGAGAAACTTAGTCGAAGCAAAGATAAGAGGACATAGGTACAAGAGTGTGCAAGGAAATTCTATCTTGCCTTTGGAGGAAGCCTTCCCTTGTGTAGCTCTTCCCCAGGAAGCATTGCAGGGAAGCAATGGGTGGGAAGGCTTCCTCCAAAGAGAGAGCTTATCTGCTTGGAGCAGGGTTAGATTGGCTGTGAGGTCAGAGGTAGAGGGAAGGGAGGAACATCTGGCTTTTGTTCAGCAGAGTTTGTGGGGCTGGTGCTTAATTCTAGGGGCTTGCAATAGGCCAGAATGGGTGGGGAACACATCAAAATGTCATCGCAAAGAAGGAGGGAGATGTGATCTGACTTGCTAAGAGCACTGCTGCCCTCATGGTCTCTGGGTGAGACACACCTAATGAGATGGAGTTCCACCACAGCAGTCACAGGGAAACAATGTGAGAAGCAGGGCACTATGGGCTGGTCCAGTGTGAGGGAGTAACTTAAACTGCAGGGCTGTGATGCAGAGAAGGATGTGGTTCTTTTAATTCCTTCCCCGTGTCCCACTGTTTCCTTTCCAGGCACACACAAAATCTTCCTCTGCCCCTCCCAGCTTGGCTTTTCTCCTCTCTTTGGCTTTTTGTCCTTTCTCTGTTGTAGAGCCAAGCTCATCAGTACCCACGCCCAGTGCAGTGGGGACTTTCCCATATTGAGTTAAATTTGCCTTTTTTTGGCTGTTTCTCTCTATCTGGGACTCATATGTTGAGTAAAACAATTGTAAATGAGGTTAGTTCATTGCTTTGGCATGGGGCAGCAGGAGGCAGGGCCAGAAACGGGTTCCTCAGAAAAGGTTGTATTTCACAGCTGTGCCCATTAGTTGTGCTGGGTGGCCTCACTTTCACAAATTTACAGTGTGTGATCGCAGCACGAAGCTGCACATTGGAGCTCAGCTTATGAGTCTCCTCCCTATCTGACAGGAAGGTGCTAGAAAGGCCTGGGAGTCATGAGCACACAGTCAGATCTTGCCTGCCTGGGATATAAAGGACATGACCTGTCCTGCCATCAGCTTTTAGAGCCAAACTCTCCCTGGCTTCAGAGGACGCTTTATGTTTGTGTAAGGAACTGTGGCAAGGTCAGGGCTAGATTGCTTCACACCACCAAAATATTAATTCACAGGTTCATCCTAGAGCAAGGGTTGTGCAACAAAACTAAATGGAATAATATAAAAGCTGGGAACCTGAATGCACTGCAGTATTACTGGAGGAAGTACACCAAGAGCCTCACAGTAAAATGGCACACAAATTAATGCAGTCAAATTAATCAGAGATTGTTTTTTTTGAATCACAGACATGAGCTGCGAGCTTTCCTTTGCACACTAAAAATACCACCTGTGACACTGTGAGGTGCAGAACTACATCTTTTAATGGAAGTTCCCAGGCAACCTGCCAGTGGTCTGCAAACAGATAAATTTATGGTCTTTCAGGTACAAACAAGCATGATTTGTGGTCTGAAGGAGGATGTGGTTCTTTCCATTTGTTCTCCCTGTCCCCTTCTAAGGCTTCCAAAGCACACATGAGCATGGCCCAGCAAAGGAGTTGTCCCGGGTCTGGTGACCTGGGACACTCAAGGTTTACCTTCAGCAAAAATAAGTAAAATCTCCACAAGCACAAGCTATTAATCATTCTGCAAAAGACTATGCTGGCTTCACTGGTATAACTCAAGATGTCCAGCAACTGTACGCCTTATTCTTATTTCTGCTACTGAATCTGTATTCTTTGGTTACTTACAATAATTTAAAACTTTGTAAACATGGAACAGTTTGTAAACTGGGAAAATTCCTCTCTCAAAATTGAAAATGTACTTTCCCATACTAATCTTGCACCGAAATAAACTATTCACCCTGGAAATGGACCTGATTCTAAGTTCTTGTGCTATACTGAAATAATATGTCTCTCCAGATGGGTGCAGACAGCCCTGAACTTGCTTTGCCTGTGCTCTGTGGTGTTTGGATGTGCTCCACAGCTGTGTTCCACAGCACCATGCTCCAGCTGCTCCTGTGCTCACGGGAACACCAGGCAACTGGAGAACAACATTTGGCAGAAACCTCCTTGGCAGTGATGACCACGACTGCTCTGTGGTCTGGGGGTACATGTGATGATATGACCATGCTCAGGCGTGCAAAGCCAGCTGCCATCCATGGTGCAATATTAGAAAAATTAAAACCACATCATGTCCAAGGTGTGTTGGAATGAGTATGACAAATTGACAAATGCAGTGATTTATAATGAAGCAGTGATTTATAACTCTGCTCTTTTGACTGTTTTCTGTCAGCTCAGAGAGAATAATTTGTGACATCCATATTGGGCCCCAGTTCATGGCATTATTGCTCGGGGACTGTAAACAGGGTACGTTTGGCTACTTTCTAGATTTTCTCCCTGTAGTGATAATGTAAACCCTCTGTATACCAGGGAGGGAGAGAGGAAAATGTGGAAACTGCTGCATGCACAATAATATTTATGAAATTTTGTGCTTAGTCATTTCACTACCTGCTTGGTAATATGATTTTGTTTGCTTCCTCCATTCAAGGGTCTTAAAATGCCTCATAGTAATTCATTGAAGAGCAGTAATATTTTCATAAGTTCAACTGATAGACAAACAAACTGATATTTAAATAAACAAATATATATGGGGCCACAAAGATCTGTCTCCATTCTAAAATAATCTGCAACAGAAGCAGCAATTTTCAATGCTAAATATGGGCTAAATGCTACTGTGTGTTTAGGTAAGTGGTGCAAGGTCCCTTCTCCAAGGGTAGCAGGGAGGCAGCCAGGGTCCCATTGCTGCTCCAGCAACGCAGGCTGAAGCACTGAGAAGTGGTTTGGCTCTCTTAGGTTAGGTGCCAGTTTTGAGAGACTATGAAAGTCTTGATCCAGGGCTCCCAGTTTTCACTAAGGCCATAAAATCACATTTTCCTTCTTGTGGCCAGTATTGTCTCAGAAATAGTTTTGATTGCTCTCCTATAAAGCGTTTTTCTGCCTTTGGGATGTTAATGTTGGCATGTAGGTGTTTTCAACCTTCTCCAGAAAATTTAAGTTGCTCTAAAAAGGAAATTAAGGAGGGAAGATTTTCTATGGTTTTAAAAATCCAGCACTTCAATACCCTTCCTCTAAGAAATGCTTTGTGATCCAAAGTTTTGTTGCCTGTCATTGCGCTGGCAATTTGTCCTTTGCCAAAGCCTTTCCATGTTTCCTCCTAGGATATTAACACAGATATAATCATCAGTTAAAGTACCTAGTGAGATAAAACTTGCTTCTAAAATTGGGTTGGCTGGAAGGGACATAAAGTTATTTATCTTGCATTTTTAATGGGTTTTTAAAAAGCATTACTAATTATCCAGGTAATGGTTTTGCTTCCCTTCCAATAATAAGGACAAAATCTGGAACTGTTTCGCAGTGGTCTTGGAAGAACAAGAATAGGATGTCCTGTTCCCTGTGTAGGATTCCTTTTAAATTCATTGTCATTTCCAGACAACATCTTCATCTGGCCGTTTGCCTCCTGTCTCTCCGGCTGCATGTTGTTAACCTAAAGGTGATTTGAGATAGTTACAAAGTGGCTCAAACTTTACCATCCTCAAGCTGAGTTAATGAAAGTTTAAATGACACTTTCCCCCACTTTCTTGACATAAGTACTGCTTGATGTTACCACAGCTGATTGTGTCCTTAAACTAAAGCATTTCCAGAGTCTGATGACCTCCAAGGTCTCCAGAGCCACAGTTGTGATGGCCAAGGCTGTCGCTTGTTGGTACTGAGATGATGAAAAGCTACCAATCATTACTCCTCTGTACAGATGCACCAGAAGTCAGATGTGTCTCCATGGGCCCAACAAAAAAGGAGAGTTTTGTGCAGGCGTGCGGTGCGGTAACAGCCACATATCCGAGGTCCGGGGCACTCTTTCTACCACGGCATGGAGTGCACTCTAAATTCATGGGACAATTGTAGTCCCAGCCAAGATAAGGCTTTTGAGTGGTAGATGCATTTTAGAAATATGGGCTTCAAATTTTTAGTTATAGCAAACATTACCTGCCATGGACAGTCCTGAAGGACAGGTAGACCCTTCATTGTCACTGCCCTCTCTGAGCACACAGAACACTAACGTGGCAGGATCAAGACTGGGTCATACATCACACTGCCACTGTCACACTGTCTAAAGCTCTCCCAAATGGTGGAGCAGGGCTCCCTTGCCCAACCTTACACTGTGGAGCAGGGAGAACCCATATGGCATTTCAAAGGACATTTTTATTTTTAAGCAACCTTCGATGGCAGCAGCTGTTACTTGCAAAACAAGCTTTTTCTGCTATGGATTTTTTCCTTGGTAGATAAGTTAAAGTAATTGTGGCCATAGTTGTACAGCTGACTTCTGCATAAGAAAAGAACACGTACAATCTGCTGCAAGCAGGAGGCTGCTCTGTCAGTGCTGCTACCCCGTGCTGCCAGGGCTGGATCATTTGCAGACTGGCACACTCCCACCCTCAGCCTCACAGTGGCTGAGCTGTCTGGGGTGCTCTGTGCCAAGCTCAACTCCCTTCAGCCACTGCCAAATCCCTTGGAGGGCCAGTGTTTTCCTGGTATCAGGACAAGAACCCTTGGGAAGGTGGTCTTGCAGCTCCCAGCAAGCATCTCTGCTGGGCCAGGCATCACCTGGCCACTGCCCTTGGCTGCTGGGCCATTCCTGGCAGAGGTGACTCAGAGGCAGGGAGCCCTGGCACAAGCCTGCCCTGAACCACTGCCTACAGACTCCTGCCTCTGCTCAGCTTGTCCTTCCTGCTGCCTTTCCCCCAGGGTCCTAACTCCCAACTTTGTTGCCCTATAAACATAATAACAATAATTATTCTTTCATTGGACACATAGCCATCTTCTTTGTTTGCAAGCTTAGATAAATATCATTCAAATCATAGAGTCTGATTCGTGAGTCAGGATGATGGCAGCCCTCCAAAACCTCCTGCCTATGGAGAGTGTGTTTGTGTGAGAGGGAGAGAGAGTTTCACTGTGTGAAGAGTAAGAAACTGGAAGCCAAGTGAATTAAATACAAAGCAGATAATTATGTGTAATTCATTTACTGACTAATGATTGCACCTTGGTATGGAGGTTCATGAATTCATTTGACTCTGCAAGGTTCTCAAAAACAATCTCCCAGCTACAAGATAAAAGCTGGCTGACTTCTTAACAGATGAGTGTTAACATTAGTATTGCTGTAAGATTCTGCCTTTTTGGCTCATTTCACATTTTATCTCATGGCCATTCACTTTTCCTGGGGTCATCTGGTGTCTCTTTGACAGTTTCAGTTGCTCAGTGCTGGTCAAGGCTGAGTGTCACTGCAGTCTGAAGACATCATTCTGCTCCTGAAAGCAATTAAGACATGGTTCTTCTCTCCCCTGTCTGCTGCAGCTAAACCTTGCCATGGAAACTGTGACTTTGGCATGGCAGGGAAGCAGCAGGTCACAGTCCCCTTTTCCCCCCTGCTGGGTCTCCAGCAAATTGGCACTCTTCATGGTGTCACCCAGCATCTTCCAGCTGAACACCAGCAGATGGTACAACCTCCAACCTCCACCTACTAACACCTGGGTGGATTTCAGGTTGAAGACCCAAAGGCAAAGCCTTTAATAGAGTGAAAGAGCTTGTGCTAACCCAGTGAAACCCAGCAGCAGTGTCTCAGTGTTGATGTCATTCTCAAGACTGCAGCCTGTGTGACAACACTCGTGCCTGGCACTCCCAGACCCCAGTGCCCTGGGCAAGCACGGCCTGGGTACTGCATCTGCAATTCCAGGGTGGAGGTCTGAACCATGCCAGGCAAAGCCCCATGCCTGAGGGCTCACTCAGTGCTGCCAAGCAGCTGAGGTGCTACCCAAGGTGACATTTGTACCAAGTGGCAGAAACAGAAGAGCTTTTGCAGTTGTGCTCCCCATGCAACCACTAGACATAAGCTGAGCCCCTCTCCCACCCCTCCCCTCCAAGTAAAACTATACACTCAGTTAATTGCTTAGGATCTCTGTGATGGTGGTTTGTTGATCAACAGACATTTGACTGGGCCATCATGTAACTGGAAACCATTATTTTACCAGTCACTTTAAGCACAGGGTGCACAAGGCAGAGGGCTACGTCTGCAGGCACTGGAAGAATGTAGTTCTCTATGAGATGCACTTAAAGACTGACTTTGGGAAGGGAACAAAACAAGAATGACATATTCTTAAGGGAATAGTAAGGAAAAGGGGAAGTTATTTGGTAGTTTGAATAGAGACTATTTAATAAATCATGACATGATCACACTGAAGGAGGAAAACCCAGTAAGGTGAGTACGCTTACATACACTTTCTATTATTACCTGCCATTGTGTTTGCAGAAGTATCACACTGTGAAGTTGAGCTCATGGCTGCCAGTAAAACAGCTGCAGTGTCTGATGTAACTGCCATTGCTGCAGGAACACACACTTGCAGGTGTCTCCTTGAAGCTGCCTCTACCCTCGGTGCATGCGCTCGCTCACAGCCAGCGACCCCCTGCACGCTGAGCCTTGCAGGTGCTGGTCCTGGCTTTCCAGCCCTCCTGGGCAAGTGACAGAGGTGCTGCTTTCTACATCCATGGCAGTCAGATAATGAAAACTCCAGCAACAAAAAAAAGTAACCCTCTGCTCTCCCATTTTTGATTTGAGCAATTTGTAATGAGAAAAGCCCAAACCAGCTCATCTCGTTGACATGAGTATTACCATTGACTAAAACGCAGTCACCCTGCACTTTAATTTTGAGCCTGTGCAATCCTTTTCAGATGAAGATCTGGCAAGCCAGGACAGATTTCAGTCTGGGAGATACTTGCAGTGTGATAGTATTTTACCTGTAGGTGGATTTTCACTTTAGATACTGAGATGCAGAGCCGATGAGCCTGATTCACTGCTGCGTTACTCCAGTTTTCAGTGGAATAACACCACTGAATCATCAGCAACATTGAAATAACAAATGATAAAATGGGAGCATTGTGTCAAAGTTTGCAGCGAGTGCATGGAAATGACTAGCTCCCTCTTGCAGAACCATTAACTTACATGGACTTTTTCTGCTCGAAATGTATCAAAAATATGACAATGTGCCTAGGCTAAGGTTTTACATGTCAAAAAAAATTAAAGTCTAATAACAACTAGGGTGGGAATCCCTCACTATCTCTGTGTGGTAAGTAATTTTTTTTTCATTTACAAAGAGAGGATTTTTTGAGAAAAGTCCTTAAACAGCTTCTAAGAAGATGCAAGTTTGGATGCAGTTCATTTCTATGCACCAACTGGGCACCATTTAAAGCTTAGAAATAGGACAAGTTATAAAGATAGTCCTGGGATTTTTCTTGATTTATGAAAACACTCATTGAGCAGTTGAAAACAACTGAGTAATTGTGAGGTTTTCATAAGTAATGCTCTGGAAAAGCCAACTGAAGGTAGTAGGCAAGCTTGCAATTAGTATTTCTAATTATAAAGTGTACACATAAAACAATGCAGCATCATAAATAAAGGCCAAATGTAAATGATGCAATAGGAACAGTAGAACATCATATAAAGATGGGCAAACAAGCCAGCAAGAGAAATACTTATAAATTATCCATATTTTTCCAATAATAGTAACAACAACAACAATGAAAGATAAAAGAATAGTGGTGCTTTGTTTTATTTTATGCAACTTTTACAGTATCCCTGTCTCAGTGCTACCTGATGCTCCTGCTTCTGTTGTAGACCAGAGTCTGCCTTGGGTGACTCCCAGTCAGAGTGTCAGAGCCAATACTGACAGACCATCAGACACACTGAGCCCATGGCTCTAACAGCAGGGTCAGATTAGCTCTGTCATTTGCCATATCAATGACTCATGGCCACTGCCATCATGGGAAACAGCTTCCAAATGCCTCAGTGTGAGGGGTTGTTGAGTATGACCCCACAGGGCTTTGTATCAAATTCAAGCTACAGAGCTTGAACAGGGACTAACTGAAGTGCTACATGGGTGGTTGTGCTCAGTAGTCTGTGCTATGTTTAGAGGCACCCTAAGCTCTGCCAGCCTATGAAATGCTTTATGTAGTACATGGGAAATGGGAAACTGCAGGGCTATGGAGCATCCCCACTGCAGCACTCCTCTGACTGACACCTGTGCAAGAGCACAGCAGGATTACGTGCTGCACTCTTCACAGAACTGCTCTCCAAATAAAGCCCTGCATGCAACTACAGAAGGTGAAGAGACGTAATACCTTAGGGAAATGTTTTTATTCTCCTTGGGTGCATATATGGCAATCACCCATGCAAGCATGATCCAGGATGTTGAAAACCATTTCATTATGTTCTATAAATAAAGGACTGATGTGGTTCAATTGTATCAATTATGCAATTCTTCTAAGTGGTGTAGTCAAGGGTAAATGCAGGCAAAGGGCACTCCCTTTGCATCTACTCCTGCTCTGTGCACTTCTAGTATTTACCTGTTCCTTGTTATACCACAGACAGATGAATCTACCCACTTTTATTTACCACTAGACCACTGACTCCTCTTTGGGCAGGAGCTTTTCCTGTGCACAGATGACACAGTGCAGTAGAAAATGGAAGTCAAGACACTGCTGCATGTTAGGCTATTGTGCAAGATTTGTGGCTATACAGTAATTTTGAGCAAAGCATTAGGTTTAAACAATGTTTAAACTGACACCATTATTATGCAATATTGTTAATTATGGCTAGGAGAGTGTTTGAGGTTAGTTGGTGCTACCTTTGTCCATTTTATAATTATACCAAGAAAAGAATGACTAAATTGTGCCCAAGCTAATTGCATCCATTTGATTTTATCCCTCCTCTTCACCACTCTAAGTCACTTGCATTTTGAGCTGTATGTTTTTTTGAGGGGTTTGGGTGCATTTGAGCTAAATACAATGGAGCTCAGCACTGACTGGGCAGCTTCTGGTAACATTGCAATAGTAGCACTAACAAGAGCAATAATAATAAGTACAGCTAGTCCAAGTGATAAGTACGCAATAAATGTCACTTTTTCCTGTCACTGTTGCAGTTACATGCAAGAGGTTTCTCCTTATCTGTTCCTGTGCCGTGTGTTCGAGGCTGTGCTTGAGCAGGCAGATGATAAAGCTCTGTGGCACAACAAGATGTCCTCCCAAGAGCAGCTGGGGACCAGCAACCGCTGGGTGCAGCAGCACAGCAGTGCCAGCCTGACTGCTGCAGGGTTTCAGTACTCAAGGGATGCACAGGACAGCTCAGCTGCCCCAGCTGATGGAGACAGGCATCCTAAAGTGCAGGCACCCCCCTGCTCTTCAGCTGCCTCAGCTCCCCCAAAGCCAGTTCAGCACATCCTGCGCCATGCCTGCCATGGGCCCCCAGCCTGGGCCACTGGCTGTGGCACACATGTGACATTGTGCCATATAAGCTGTCTCATTTGAATGTTACCTGTCAATGTCAGAAAAAAACAAAACTAACAAAGAAACAACCGGACAAAAACCAAACCAAACAAAAAAAACCCACCATAAAGACCCACAAAATCTAAAAACAAAACAAAAACAAAACAAAACAAACAAAAAAAAAACCCAAAAAAACACTAAAACCAAACCAAAGAAAAAAAAATCCCCCACTGTCAATGGATTTACCCTAGAAAGGAATTTGGTAACTTGTGGTCTTGTTTGCCTATGACAAGACTATAGTCTGCCATTGATGGCACTTATGTAAAACAGAACTGCCTGCAAGGCCTGAATGCTGTAATTAACAGGCAGTTTTAGAAATTATTGGGTAATGCTATTTAATAGAAATATTGCCAACTATTGTTGTAAAAACTTGGTTTGCTCCTTTGGTATTAATATAAAATGACTCAACATGGCTTCATTGGGAAGACATACCTTTGTCTGGTACATATCATGACCGATGTTTTTACACTGGTTAAATATCACAGTACAAATTTTTGAATTTTAAAGGTATTTATCACAACTAACTAGAGGGTCAACAGCCTACTGAGCAACTACAATGCTGGTGATACAACCTGGCCCTTTTCTTGTAACATGGCATTACTGCCCTAGGCCTGCTCCCACGGCAGCCAAGACAGCTTTCCCCACTGATGGTGTAAGCAGCAGCAAGGTTAAAGGTTTTTGTATCTGGCAAATACACTCCGGTAAGCATGAGCAGCATTTCCCTTGCAGTGTCTACAGTATCACTCAGAGAATTAAAACACCTTCTGGTTAATGAACTCTCCTGATCACACCAGAGAATACAGGTAACTGAGATAATGTGCTCCACTCATGAGATGTAGCTGTTGTATCACTTAAGAACATTTCACTTATTTCACTTCAGTTGCAATAGTGACCAAAAGGTTATTTCTCAAACCTTGTCACCCAGGAGGTACCACTTGAAATGTTTCTGTTTGATTGCTAAAGAGTAGAAAGCAACACATTAATACTGCCAAATTTTAGATGAAGCACGATGTGAATGTTGCATGCCTCAGCCTAATGCCCACCTTTTCTTCAGGGAAAGGAGAAACCAGACTTGCTGACACACTAATTGCCTCCTAGTTTGAGAGTTCCCACTCACCTGTTTCAAAATGAACTCCAGAACCTTTCTGCTTTCTATTTACTGCACTGAGAGCCAGTAGCCTCACAGTGCTTTTAAAGAGTCATTAATTGCACCTCTACTACATTTTAAGCATTTTATGATTCCTTTTAACGTATAGATTTAAAAGAAAAGGCAGTCCATATGGAGATTGACCTTCCTGATACATGAAGGGGAGGCAAACTTCTCTCTCTGTTCAGCTGGAAGTAGCACAAAGGTGACACTGCTTATGTTTGGGACACCTCGACAGTACGGGCGTGACACGCCGAACCAGGGTCACCTCCCCTCAGCTGCAGCACTCTGAAGGGCAAGGATCAGGCAGTGTCAAACAAAAACAGAGTTCCTGAAGTCCAGCTTCTGGCTGCACCCATGGGGAGTTTGAACACACAGGCTGTGTGTGCATCCTTTACAGGGCAAGAGCCAATGCACCTACATTTTTCCTAAGGGCAGGCACTTCATAGCACATGGGCACTGACACTGGAAACACTGGTGGTCAACACCTTCTGGACATGCCTGAAGTAAGCAAGATAGGGACACTGACAGCATCAAAGGGATTTGGGTACCCCATCCCACTGGCTTTCAGAAGCATGTGCCACAACAAGCTCTTGGAGGACCCTGTGAAACCCAGACCATGATCTAATGCCAGTTACAGCCTGCCAAGCTGAAATGCTGGCTAACATTATCTGTAACCTGCACTGCTCTTGGAGCAGCTGGTGTGCAGTGATCCTGCCCAGGAGGGCACAGTAACTCCCCAGGTCCCTTTTGCAGATCCACATACCTGCCCATGCATGGTTTCAGTGGGGAGCAGAGCCTCAGGACAGTAAGGCACCCCAAAACACTCAGAGGTCTGGAGGCTGGGTAGTCCTAGTGCCGGGGTCAGAAAAAAAATGCTGCTAGAGCAAACATTCCAGTGTATGGCATGGCTGCCACTACCCTGATCCCTGCCTCGTAAGCAACTTCCCTGTTAGGTGACATGTCACGTGCCTGTATCAGATGACACTGATACTATAGTGCTTATAGAGGTTGTGGAGGTGGTATATTATACATTGAGTGAATTAATTTCCCCTTCCATTGCTGTCTCTTCTCTTTTCCCTCCATTGATCTGCACATTAAAAGACAATATATCCCCTCATCCAGGCCCCAGGTATCCTTGTATCAGAAGAATCCTTTTCCACTGGCTAGAAACAATGAAGATGCTAATGCATCTTCTCTTTTGAACTGTTATTCCATCCTCCCACACATCTTTCTTCTTTGGTAACTACAGTCACCCATCCCCTAAGACCTACACTCTGATTCCAACTCGCTGATGAACATACATAAAACCAGATCTTGCTAAAGAGATTGCAGCTCCTGTTCCCAAGTGCGTTTAGAAGCTCATGTGGATACTATATCTGATCCCTAAATGTGAGCCCACCTCCTGGGTAAGGACTCTGGGGCTTAGCATTCGCTCTGTGGAACAGGTCACTCATCACAGCTCTCAGCACCAAAGCTCTGAACCTTAGAACCAAGGCAAGGGGAGGCTACCACTGGTCCTGATGAAGTGTTTGGGAACATTCCCCTTGTGGGGATAGGCTCCACAGAACCTGAGCCCACCCAGAAGGGCTCCCATGAGCCTTTTTGCAGATTGTGTTATGGTGGAGCACCCAGCTGAGTGGCTGAAGGTGCACTACGGCCCCTTGCCTTGCTCTCCTGCCCTCCCTTCCCAGGCAGAGCCCTGCACTGTGGGGCTGGTACCCGCTCCACATGCTTGACCTCACTTCTGGTAAAAATTTCTCACTTCATACCAACAACTCCCTGTGACAATGGAAGATGCTGAGCAACCACAGAGCGTGTTGTGGGACACTGGTGCCAAAGGGGTTTCACAAGGTGAAAGGAGGAAAAGTTGCCTACTGCTGTTACTATAATGGCTCAGCACTGATGCTATAAATAAAAGGAAGTGTGTTAGATGTTTTATTTTGGTTGTGTCTAAACTGTTTGGTTAGAATCTGAATAAACCACTTCTGTCAATTTTATTACCTTTTTGATATTAAAATAAATAACCTTAAACAAAGAAGGAGTGGAGACCTGCCAAGCCAGACTGGTTCGATAGGAACTGCACTGACAAGGGAATAATTTTGTCCCAAAGGGGATGAAATTATAAGATTTCAGGATGGCAAAGCACCTACAGTAAGGAGCTGCATTTTATACAGGAGGCTCTAGAATTTAAAAAGGGACTCTTCAAAAAGGAGAGACCAAAAATGCTATTGCTAAATTTTTTGCTACCAGAGCTGCTTTCTAGCTTAATGGGAAGGCTGCACGCAAACAGCTGCTGAGAAGTTGGAGTGTGACAGGGTAACAGCAATTAGGAACATTTTAATGATAACAAAAAATCCCGAAGAAATTATACCAATTATTAAGTAACTGAATAAAAGCAGACATCAAGAAATCATGCTTTTACTTTGCAGTTAATCTTAGCAGTGACTTCTAGGCTTACCACTCTGATGCCAACATGGGAACTTCCAGTAGGCAGTAACACATAATTACTGCTGGGTGGAGGTGAATCAACCACTTTCTGCATGAAGCAAAGGAGAGACCCTCGGACTATCTGCCAACGGTGGGTGGGTGGGTGAATAAGAGTGTTACTTTCTTGCTAGACTCCTATCAGTGCACCACACCTTTTGATAGTATCTCTGTAATAAGCAAACAACTTTAAATGATACTGTGTCACTCCAGGAGGGTGACCCAGCAAATCTGGTTTTATTAATGCAGAAGGAGTGCAGTGTGCAGGTGCTCACACTTACCTTGTGTTATGTATAAAATGTCAATTAAATCGAATTAAGAAGTTGCATGAGCCAAATTTTAAATATAAAAACAAACAGAATTTATTTCACGATCAAATTAACAATTTCGAATAGCCACTTTCAAACGGCAGGGTCAAGCCTGGGTTCTTGACCCTGGGTGCCACATACACAGCCCTGAACACCAGCAGTTCAGAGTGGCAGTGCACACCCTCGAGGTTTCTGAGTCCAGTTTTTATACTGTTTTTCTTGCCGCTGGCGAGAGAATCCTTTGTCTCTTTCATATTCAACTTGTCCTCCATGGTCCTCCGGTCCAGAGAATAGAAGTCCGTTCAAGTGTTGATGTCCCAGGAACTCTCTTTGTGTAGTTTAAACAAAGGGTCTTGGGCAAGAAGTCTGTTCTCCATCACGTATGGTCCAGGGAGGAACAAAAACTTAGATGGTCATATCTGTTGCTCTTTTCAGATGGAAAAAGGATTCTCCAGGGGCGGAGTGGATTTGATTAGATTGAGGTGCCAGATGGATATCTGGCTTCCCAAGGTGGGTCCTCGGAACCTCCCTTGAGGAGGTGCGAGGTTCTGCCTGTGCTTCAGATGCAAATGTTATCACCGGGTGGGGTAGCCCGTGACTCTGGGTGGGCTATCAGCGACTATACCAAAGCACATTCCAAACATACTATTCCTTGATATATGTACACTCTAATATTCCTTATACTTAAATTGACCCTGATACCTTTTAATTTCATTATGAATTTTGACTTATTTATAACACTTGGGACCCCGGAATCCTCAGCCTGCCATGCAGAGGAATCTAAGCTGTGTCTCCTTCATTAGCAATGCACAGAGCTCCACAGCAGCACTGTCACTACACTAACATCCTGTTTGCTTTTCTGTGCATCACTCTTAAAAGTCTTCTAATGTGCTAGTAAGGAGACTACAAGCATAAGTCCATCAAAGAATTACCATCACATTAGCATGGATACAACAAATGATGACAGAATTATGTACTTCTCTTCCAATTAGCACGACATGCCCAATTGCTGCCTGCCTGAGTGTTCCTATAGAGTCATGACCAGCCACCACTGTGCTGCCTCTTTCCTCAAGTGCAATTCCATGGTCCAGTTTCAGCCACAAACAATGAGTCTGCTCTGCTGAGTCTGGTTGTGAAGGCCACAATGATTCCAGCAGGACCACCTGTGAGGCTGGCCCACCACTTTACTTACCAGTGTTTCCGGGAGTTTTGTTTTCCACAGAAAAGGGGTGGTTCAGGGGATGTCACAGATGCTGTCCTGGCTGGGAGCAGGTGCTGTGGCTGCAGCCAGGACCCTGTGGCAGGAATAAGTCTCAAGCCACCCAGATGCAGGCCAGCTTGGCACAGTAGTATTTGTGCTGCTTGGGTTCCACAGTCAGACCTGGTGGCTTTTCAACCATGCTTTTCCTTACCTTCCAGAGCAGTACCACTGACCTCAGGCTTGTACTCAGATACCAGTGAACCAAAGCTGTAACTAGTGACTCAACTGTTGTCTCTGAATTCAAACCACTATAGGCCATGATGCAAAGGTGGGTTTTGGCAAATGCCTGGCCCTTCCTGTTGACTGAACTACTCATGTTCTCTAGAAAGGACCATGCCTGTCCCTAATATTCCATGCAGTTCACCTTACCCTTTCTTCCTGTTTATTTTTTCCTTTTACTCCAACTAGTTGAATCCTTGCCAGGGCCAGGACCTGGCACCACCATACTCTACCATTCAGTGGCCTGGTAGCCTCACTTCTCTGCTCTTCACATTTCTTCCTTGTAGGGCTCCTGCTCTGAGGTAACACAAAGACCATGCCAACAATGGCAGGAACATTGTTCTTGGTGGTGGGGCTGGGAAGAAAGAGAGTCCCAGTGGAGGAGAAATAGAAGCAACTTAACCAGGACACTTCTGAGTTTGGCCTGCTCAGCTACTCCCTAACAAAAATTTCCTCAATCAACAGCACAGGCTCATGCTGAAGTTCTCATGAATTCAACACATGTAATCAACCTGCTTGTTCTGAAAGGGATTAATGAAAGCAAGGATGAAGAAGTCTCACATAAGATATCCATACATTTTTCCTGGGAATATTATGGAGCAATCCACAACGGAGCCATGTCCAGATACAAGAAGGTAGCTAGTACGAGCCAGTATGGATCTAATAGAGACAAATTGTACCTGACCGGTGTGGTTGTCACCTGTACTGGAATGATGTGCTCAGTGGACAAGGTAGGGGAAGCAGTGCACATCTCTTATTTTGTTTTAGCATGGTTTTTGACATTTTCTCCCATATCGGCCAATCTAGGATGGCATTGCCTGAATGGATGCACCACGACCTGGCTGAAAAAAGCTCATGGATATCCCGTAAGGCTTGAAGGATAATAATGGTCAAGAACTAGACATTTAATTGGTATTAACAGATGACATTCTTCAAGTGACAACACTAGGGCAAGTCTTCACCAGCAATCTGGATGACAGAAAATAATGGTTCCTCAGCAAGTCTGTGCAGGACACTTGAGCTTAGGTTCTATGTCATTATGCTGGAGGACAAGGCAGCCATTCAGGTGTCTTCAGCAACCCGGAAGACAAGCCTGAAAGAAATCTGTTGAAATTCATCACAGACAAATGTAAAGTCTTCACCTGACGCAGAATAAAACTGTGTGACAGTCAGCATCATGCCTTTGTAGTACTAATGGGCAATGGCACCTGGCCTGCGTGAGCCAGGCTCACTGCAGAGGTGAACAGCACAAGAGCAGAAGAAATTGCAATGAACATCACAGAAGAAATTAAAAAAAATAAAAAGAGCAGTTAAACTTGAGAAGGTGCCCAGAGAGGTTTGTGAAATCCCCATCCTTGGAGATTTCAAAAATTTAATGGACAAAGCCCTGAGAAATCTAAGCTAATGCTGAGGCTGGCCCTGCTTTGAGGAGGTTGGTGTACAGCCCTCTAGATGTCCCTTCCAACCAACATTATTTTGTGTCTGTTTTGTTGGGCTTTTTTGTTAGTTTTTATAGATGATAACCAGGGACATTCATCTGGAGTTAATGATTCCCAGAAAGAATGGAAGCTGCTACCACTATTGTGGTTACCTGCCAATTATTTATGTATAATATGAATGAATTCTGAGTATGCATCACAAGTTCAAACAGTCAAGAGACTTCACTTCAGAGATTTTGTGTTTAAGGATCAAAGATATTAACTTTCTCTCTTGGATCTTAAAACTACGAAGAAAAGACGTCCTGCCTCCACATAGGAGTCAAAGCTGCAAAAACCTCCTCAGTTCAGAGCTACCAAAACAAAGACTATTTTTCAGTATTGTTTTGGATTTATGAGCTCTCACACATTCTTGTGGTGGCAATTCAACACGTTGAGAGGCTTTCTAATGAAAACATTGGTTTTGGCTGAAAGCAACACCTGATATCTCGCCTCCAAACCAAACCTCTGCTTCAGGATTTTCCTCACACCAATATTTGTTTGCTTAGATACTGCAGCCCACCTCTACTCCCAGATTGTCCCTTGCCTAAGGATGTGGAGCAGCCTGTGATCTCACACAAAGGTGTGCAGGGGACAATGTTCCAGGTTCTGACCCACTCCACAGAGCAGGACACACAGGGAGTGTGTGTGGGCACAGAGCAACTCTTCACACACACCCGCACGCATACACACGTACACACACCCACCCTGGGTGGTACCTGCATTCAGGACATCCCAGCCAACATGCTGGGCTGTGCACTATTTGTGTGCAGCCATTTGTCCAGCAGCCCAAGCTGCCAAGAGTTCAGGAAAATAGCTGCTGCCATGACAAAACCACAACCAAAGTTGGTTGCTGAGTCTCAGGCAGAACCATGCTGCAGCATGGGAGACCATGCCTCCAAACAGCACTGCCTGCAACACCAGGTGTGTCACCCAGAAGGGGGCCAGGATATTGAGATATATAGGATATACAGACCTGCTGGTCTCTGGAGAGATACAGGTCACTCCCGTGAGTCACAGACCCAAATTCCCCCCAACCCCAAGAGCCCAGACCACCCAGCCCTTCTGTAAGCTTATTGATGTCAGAACAACAAATCTCAAAAAAGGCACCAGATTTGTGCATTAAAAAATAATAAAGGCAGATCTCTGCCTTAGTTGGATTTTCTGACACCAACACAAAACCTGGGCCAAAAAGCAAAAAATAAATAAATAGAACTGAAACCCCAAACCTATTTGAAAGTATGTTCATACACTAACAAGTAAAACCTCTTATCCAAACAAATCATAGTTAGATCTTGGGTGACACCATTCTTATCAAAGTTTAGCCAAGGAGCTTGCTTGGAGATACTTTTCTGGCCTTAACATAACACTACCAGCCTGGACAAGTGCTACTAGAAAACACCTCATTAAAATGCTGTTGTGGTATTTAAGTATAGATAGTAATTTATATCATATCCATCATCCACACTGATCTGGCAACTATGATCAGCAAATTGGACTGCTTCTCCCATGGCACTCCTGGCCCAAATCCACTCCCACATGTCCCCCACTCCCTTATTAACACAATTGCTTCCCACTGAATATCTGCATGTGTTCAACCTGACAGAAGTGTCATTCTGAATAAGCTTCTTTTGTCTGCATTTATCCAGCTCTGCAGCACTCCAAACATGCAGGTGGGATATCATAGATGCAACAGCCACATCAAGAGCCAGACACACATCTGTGGTGCTCTGCAGGTAAGTATGCTTGGGTGCAATCATCAGAGGCACTACAGAGCTTATCCCTCCAATGGACAGGCAGCTGGAATCTGTATTTGCTGGAGGGCCCAAGTGGCTTTGGAATGCACCAAGGATAATACCAGAGAAGCACATCTGCAGGTCACAGACACTAGTGCAACAGCCAAAGTGATAAAACACCTTATAAGAGATCAAAGGGTGTGTCTTGCATGAAAAGAAAAAAGGAAAAAAAGACTGGCCAAAAATAAGGAGGTTAGGTGAGGCAGCTGGGACTGTCAGAAGCAATGTGAAATCAGTTTACATTAAAGCAGGTTGCTCTTGATTTCACTACAGCAGTGGTCATGCTTGGTAAGAATAACAAGCTATTCATATGGCAGCCACGATTGGGCAGCCTAGCACATGCATCCGAGTGTAAAAAACCCCAAGCCAATGTAGTTACTAGGATGGGACTTTTATGAGCACGTAAGATGGTTATGTAAATGAGTTTCCACTTCAGGAATCTGTGAGAACAATCATTTCCCCACAAGAGGAATTTGTTACTGGAGTACCTGACGGTTTTTTACCTGAAATCTGCACTTTGGATTGAAATACTGTCATATACATCCCTTTGCAGCTCCTGGGTCCTTCCCACTATCTGGTCACTTCAGTCTCCAACTTACTTTAATACTTTCAAGCTCAGCAGCTATCTAGATTTGCACCTTCATGCATGCCCAGAACTGCCCTAGTCCTGACAAGGCCAAACAGCTCAGCCCAATTCACACCTATGTCTGATCAGGATCAAGACACTAGGCGTTGCTTTGCCTAAATACCCTGAGGGCTTTGATCAGGGATTATATGTTACCTGGTGACTGTTTCATGTAAAATGCATAAATAGTCCTGGGAGCAGAGTCCAGAATCTCAGACTCCCGTAGGAATGCTGGAACCAGTAGGTAGGACAGCCATGCTGCCCCCACTCCCAGGCACAGTGATTCAACACGCGTTGCTGCGAGCAGCACCTCCTCAGCAGAGCACAGGCCCAAAACGTTCGGCCTCCAGCCTTGTGGCTTGGGTGCTCTGCGAGAGGCTGCAGCTGAGAACAGCCTCAGGAGAACAGTGACCCTGTTTGTCACTTCCGGGCTGCTGGTAATCCACATTTCAGATTAGACATTTGTGCTGTGACAGAAGGCTGCTTCCAGAGGTCTGGATCACTGCAGCAGTAACATTTAAGTCTTAAAATTTCCCTATTAATCTCTCTGGTCACCACCCTAAATGTGGAAGTGCCAAGCTTGCTTCAGGCATGCTGCAGGGATTGCTGGCTCTAAAGTCAGGAGCTGGGCGCTAGAAATAAGAAACACAGAGCTTAAATCTGAGACATCAAAGTACAATATAACTTAAAAAACTTACAGTTGCATCTGCAAACGGATATACCTCATCCTCAGCCTAGGCACTCAGGTTTTGGTGTATGACATGAGGAGTGTCATGAATTAACGTGTGCTAAGTGAGAAAGCCATTGGGAAAATCTGCACTGCTGTTATTGCTGCAGGGAAACAAAGTCCTCCCCCACCCAAATCAGCTTCCTGCCTGATAATGCTCTCTTCCCAACAACTAGTGCTGCATTTATCTCATTCAGGACCACTTGGGAGGGAGAGCAAGCAGCTTTGTTTCTTCTAAAAATGGGGGGAAATTGCATTTATATCTTTAAATAGCAAAATTATTTCTGCATCTGCTTGCATTGCTCATAGAAGAATTATTTTACCATAAAATGCACAAATCATTGCATTTCTTGGGGGAAACATCCAACTGAACGTGCTTCCATCTGGACCAAATTCATGACAGTGTGCAGCTTGGTCTGGCTGGTTTCCATTTTTACTACAAAAATTATATTGGTGATGGTAGAAATTGATAATTCTGTCCTGAACCAAATACACAAAAATGCTTTGAAAAATGCTGTATGTTGCTTATAAATGCAAAGCAGAGGTTGTTTCTAAGTTTCACTTATTCAAGAACTCTTCCATTGTGAATTTCCCTGTTTGCTGCAGTGCTGAGGAAGTTCCTTTGGAAACCACTCAGCACACCCAGTACATAGACTGAAAATACCAGGAGAGAGCCACAAGCCAAGTTATTTCTCATAAATGCTCTCAGGCTTCCATCTGACACGACACAATAAAGAGCAAAGCAATTCACATTATTTTCATGCCACAATCTGGAGGCAAAACCTCTTTCTGATACCTCAGAAGAATGAAAAAAATGAAAGACAAAGCTGGGAATATGCTTCTGAATTGTGCACTTCAGACAAAGTGAGCTCCACCATGACTTTATGACTATTGCCACAACTCATCTTTGGATTTCCACTGCCTTCGCCATCTCAGGCAATATTAGGGACTCCCCAGCTAAAAGCAGGAGCAGCTACCAACAGAGCTCTTCATCACTATAGCTGCTGCTCTAAGAAATCTGGCTCCTCCAGCACAAAGAAGAAGCAGAACACAGTCACTGGTGGGTCCAACCCCAAGACCATCATTAGCTACAGATGACTATGGACACTGCACGGGTAGAAAAAGAAAATGACTTTCTCTGAGGCTGATGACTGCCAGGGTACATGAAGCTCCAACATACAGCTGAGGAAACATGTCACTGTGCTGTTCCCCAACACTGAAGCTCACTTGGTCCAGCAATGGCAGTGCAGAGCTCTGATTCACAGCACTGTTTGCAGGGCCACCCTGTGCAAATCAGTAACAGCTTCAGGGAAAATTGACAGATGGTCATGGGGAAAATTCCCAGGTCTTCTTCCTCCTCTCCTCTGGGATAACAGGCTACTCATGACTGTCTGAAACCACCTGTGTTTTTCCCAGGCATCCTGGCTACCAGCTAGAACAAAGTTTATGTCTCTACAGTGGTGTTGGCAGCACTGGGCTCACTTTTCATTAAAAGCCTCACATTTGTGTGCAAGAGACTGTACAGTCCAGAAGCTCACTGCCATGATGCCACCGAGGGGTGACATGGTAGTCATGACTAATACTCAGGCTTAGGTTAAGGGAATACTTAACATTTTTTAGCTAATCCCACTGCTTCAGGAAGTAAATCCTGGTACCCCAGTTTTTCCACTGCTGTAAGGGGAAGAAGTAAATCATCACCTGGTTTTTAGAGAAAGAGTGCAGTGAATTAGTGTTGTTAAAGACTCCTGCAACTTGCTAGGCAACTTAGAAACAACAGATGTTACCCACAACAAAGCACAACATGAGGAAACAGTACACAGTCCAGGGAAAAGAGCAGAAAACTCCACCACCCTGCGTGTATACTGCTCCAGCAAATGTGTATCTCATGAGTAAGGTGAATTTTCATGTGGCATCACAATTCTGCAAAGTCTGCCATCTAGTAACTCTCTGCCATGACATGTGATGTACAGCATGGCCATGTGCTCCTCCAGAGCAGCATAGAGGCACAGCATCTGGCCTTTATGTGGCCATGCTTCTAGCCTTGCTTAAGCTACAAGATATTTGCTAAAATCCCCAGCTCAGCCAGATTTCATAAAAGTGAGCATGAATTTCATCTAACTCCCTGTTTCTGACACCAGGTTTTCTGCTCAAGTTGTTTCTCATAAATGCTCTCAAGCTGAACACATCCCAGTTCATCTGGGACGAACTGACCTGCAGGTCAGTTGAAGGGTCTGTGAGCTGGACTGCAACCACCCACCTGAAGCCCATCGTGGAGGTACAGACACATATGGCAGCACCAATGCTGACTGCTTCCCCAGGACACTGTGAGTCCTCCACTCCCCTCCTTCCCATCCTAGTGTCAGTAACACAGAACACAGTAAGGCAAACATGAGGGCTCTGGGGCACCCAAAATATCCATTTCCCGGCAGCAAAGAGCCACTGGTGCTGCCTCCTGATGTGTGTGAGCACTCAGTTGCATGAATTCTCTTTCCCTCCCACTACAAAGACCCTACAACATCTCCCACATATGTTCTTCCCAGTATAGTCTACTGTTTCCTCACATCAGAATCTGCTGCTCAGCCTCGCTGTCTTCTGCTTGGTGCAGAGGGGCAGCTCGGTACAAAACCATTCCTTCCCTCTCCTGCTTCTTGTGGCCAGGCCTTGGATGGAGGCAGGCCTTGCTCCCTCTATCACTACAGAGTTCAAGAAGACTCTGTTAAAGGTTTGGTTCTCGAAAGATGCTCTGACCTCACAGCCAAACACAAGCTCCTCTGCAGAGACAATCTTTCCTCACCAACCCCTCTCCCTCCCCCAGGGTTAACAGGCAGTTGGGACTGCTGGAGCAGGGGCTCTTGATTTGTTAACGGATCACTGCCTTTCCCAATTGCATTTCAGGAAGCTAGGAACTGTAACCTGCATTCTGCATGATTTCTGTTTCCAAAGGTGATCTTGTGTGTGTGTGTGCCTGTGTATGTGCCTGTATGTCCCTTGAGAAATAACCATGCCTGGGGCAGACCACCCTCAGGCACTGTGGGGGCATGCCAGCTGTGCCATGCTGGTTGTGCTGTGGCTATGGCTACTCCGGTCCTGTGTCCCTCACATTCCCTATTTTGAGGACTAGATATGGGCCTCAGGCCAGGCCAGCTGAAGGACAGCAGCACTAAGCGTTGCAGCTGAGAAGCTGTGGTTAGCTGGCAGGTGTCACAAGTATTACTTTTATGAGAAGTGGCTATGATGGCAAAACCTTTTCTAGGGAATCCTACCTGCAGCCAGTAGATGAACCACAAAGGACAGACTCCATCCCTTTTCCAGAATACTGTTTGGTGTCTAAAGACAAATATCTCTTAGAAAATGACTGGGGGTTTTTTTTGCAAAAGACAATGACAGAACAGGAGTCACAATGCATAAAGTGCATATATGCTCAGTCACTTGGAAGAAGGATGTGCTGTAGCACCCATGTTTGAATTTTAACTGTTGACTGTGAGCCAGCCACAGAGATGACGTAGGCGTTGTTTTAAATTACACTGGTAACTTAGTGAGGTGTCTGTAAGCAGGCCAACTGCACCACAACTCTTGACTGGCACAATTCTGTAGAGAAGATGCACAGGTCTGAGCCTAAAGGAGAATTTTCCAGGAGATAAATAATGCCCTACCTGATATTTCAGCCTTGATTGCCTACAAACACTGGAAGAAATATGGAAATGGTTTTGTTGTTGTTATTGTTGCTGTTTTCCCCTGGTTACAAATCCTCTCAATAGATTTGGAGATGCTGAAAATAATCTATGAGAGTGTGGATTATTTTTTAACTGGTATTTTAGTCCAGAACTAGAAAGAATGGTGATGGAAGAAAAGTTAAGCCAGGCTGATTTGTTACAGTACAGCTGTGCTGTACTTTAGATTACTTATTAACAAACAGCAAATGGGCCTCTGCCTTGACCTTTTTTCATTTGAGCAAATATACTCTTCCTGCCCCTTGTAAACAGAAGTTACTGGTAACTGAGTCACGTACCCCCTCACAATCCCTGAAGTTAGTTTTTTTCATCTGTGGCAAGGATTTTAGTAAAATTGAATTTTGCCAGGCTCACCAAGGTTATTAGCAGTATTATTAGTCTTAATAATACAACAGTAATAATACTTCTGGGGATCACCATAAACCTGAAAACATCTAAGTACCTCACAAATTAATTAACAAAACTCCATAGGAGGTCTGAGGAAACCAGCAGAAATTGTCAGCTTTGCTTCAGAGCTGAAGAGCTAAAAACAGAGCCACAGCAAGCAGAAGTGGCAGTTTGCTTGATGAAATTTCAATTAATGGCTGTTCCCTTGGTGTCATGAAATGCCAGGTGCACAGTGCCTCTGGCAACACTGTCAGGTTAAAAGCAGCAGCCCACAGCATGTATCTGGAGCAGCAGAAGTCAGCAGTAGGTTTGGGAACTGGAATCAATAGGATAGGTTCTTCCACTGAGAGCTGGGATTTCAGCAGCTGCTGGGCTTTTAATGGGACTGTTGGATGTGCCCCAGGTATCTTGTGCCTTGGGATGCATGGCAAATGGTTCCTTGGACACTTTGGAATATCCCACTTCTGCAGATCTTCAGTGAAGCTGAACATCAAGAACATGCCTACAAATCTGCAAATGTCCCAACAAGCTATGGCTATCAACTCCTTTGTCAGCTTTTATGTTAAACCTTTTTAAATGAAGGAGGCAAACTCTGACAACCACAAGGAACTCCTCTGCAAAGCTGATGACTACTTTTCCTACCTAATTATTCCCCTGACTTGTCTCTACTGGTACTAAACCTCCAGTGGTGGCCAAAACATGACAATAGCACCAATGAGTTTGTAGGATTCATCTTGATTTTAACTTAATTTATCCTGCAGATATCACCCAAATCCATTTTGTAAAGAAAAACATCAGGTACTCAGTAAACAAGGTGAAAGTTTCATCTAGATTCTTAACCAGTGACTTTTAACAGTTTTCGCAGCATGGGGTAATCACCCGTACTAATTGCAGACTCCTCTAAGGTACATTATGACACAGGATTTGGATGACTGGATGTACAATTTGGAGGACTGACTTTTTTGTTTTGTTGATTTGTTCAAAAACCTTACCATTTGTAGGCATAGAAAGGACACAGACACAGTAAATCTTCACTTGAAGTCAGGACAAAATCCTAAGAACAACAGCCTCACAAGTGAGAGATCCAGGTGCAGTTCCTCACTCTTGAGAGTGCTCGTGTGATCTTGAGCATGTCATATAACCTGTCTGTCCCCAACTGTAAAATTAGGATAATAGTAGTTAGTTCATGTCAAAACCTTAAACATGTCAAAACAGTAAGAAAAATAAAGTTGGTCTACACTGAGTCTTTACCCATCAGTGTCTTCTAAGACAAAAAGCACTGTGACCAGACTAATTAAATTTTCTTGTCTGTGATACAATCATTGGTCCTTGACTGGTGGGTAATTTCTTATTCTGTAACTGTGCTCACTCCCTATGCTCCACACCTTGTGAAGACACTCTGAGAACCTTTTCTCTTCTCTGGAAAGGTGGATGCTCTAACTTCACCATCTTATTTATTCAATTTACTCCATTTAATCCCCCCAAGTTATTTAGAAAGCTCTCCACCTTTGCAATGAATTTGAAGCATCTCACTTGTTGACAATAAATCCTTATGCTTCACACGTTCCTTTACATCTCCTGTGATATCCACTCCAATTTCTCTTAACAAAAAGAGACAATGGTCCTATGGTTGAAATTCTGTGAGGTCTTGCTTTTGCAGGCATGCCAGAGTTCATTTTCCTCCACTTCCCTGTGTCATTTTCCTCTACTTCCCTGTATCTTGGCTGCCCCAACCCCAGCAATTCCTCTGCACAAACACACTGGTGCCACAGAAGTTTTGCCATGTGATGCCTACTAACTTTAATGAGAATCCCACAGTTGCCATCCCACACAGGGCTTTGAAGAGCTGGGCTCTGTGTTTCATCCCAGATAGACAGTCTATAAAAGTATGGTAAACAATTCAGGCACAGTCTCTGGCCTGGCCAGCTTTCACCACTGACATGTTATACTACAGCAGAAGCAGCTTCTGGGCTTATATTCAGGCAGGAATGGAATGATGGCATCTCTCTGGGAGCCCTCCTAGCCAGCAGATCCCAGAATACACAACCCAAGCAAAGGGGGGTCCTTTGCACACCCCGTTAGTCCTGCACTCTTTAGGCATAACATTTGGCAAACATCAAAGTGGGGCAGGAATCCCTCTGCCCCCTTGCCCCCCCTGCCTCCCCCCAGGCTTGGCAGGGGAGTTTCTGAAGGGTGAGGCATGCTCTGTCCAGGTACACACCCCTGGCTGCAGTCATTCACAGAACCATGGAATTACAGAGCTTTCTGAAGAGCTTTTGTGACTGTGGTAGAAAAAAATAAAATACGCAAAGGCAGATGAAGGGAAAGATTCTAGACTCTGCTGATAGCCTGAAAGACACCTTTGCATGGGAGAATTTCCTGTTCACAGCCTGGGGACAACTAGGTATAACCTCCACTTGCTAAGGGGAGAGGCTCTCCGGGTTTGTGTAGACCCCACTTTCTCCTAGCTCTGTCTCACCCAGCTGTGAGCTCTGCAGAGCTCTGCTCTACAGACATGGTGGCCTTTGTTGCTGGCCCTATTTCCCTCCCACAGCAGGGAAGGACAGACAATCCTACAAGCAGACAACAGACATAATGTGGGTCTACAGTAAGGAAATGGGTTGCTGAGGTCCCAGACCCATGGGCCCAAGTCCAGTGCAAGTATCAAAGAACAGGATCGTGTTGTCATGGCTCTCTGCATCACTCTTCCTCACTTCCATGTATCTATCAGCTGCCAAGAGCAGCTGCCTGGTGGGGCAGGCCTGTCCCACACAACCCAAATATACAGGAGCTGCTCTGCACCTGCAGCAGGCAATGGTGCAACAGATCCTTCCTTCCTTCCTTCCTTCCTTCCTTCCTTCCTTCCTTCCTTCCTTCCTTCCTTCCTTCCTTCCTTCCTTCCTTTCCTTCCTTTCCTTCCTTTCCTTCCTTTCCTTCCTTTCCTTCCTTTCCTTCCTTTCCTTCCTTTCCTTCCTTCCTTTCCTTCCTTCCTTTCCTTCCTTCCTTTCCTTCCTTCCTTACTTTCCTTACTTTCCTTACTTTCCTTCCTTTCCTTCCTTACTTTCCTTACTTTCCTCCCTCCCTCCCTCCCTCCCTCCCTTCCTTCCCAGCGCTCACACAATTGCAGCAGGATCTGGAAAGCTCTGTGACCCAGTGTTGTTTTCACATCTTTTTACACACATTACTCTCTGAATGGGCAGAGACCTGTGAAACTGCTGAATCATTAACATCTTTCCCATCTTGGCTGCTTCAAATAAGAGTTCACTATGACTCAAGAATGATTTACTTCTCTTGGCTGTTCATCACAAACTGATACTGTCTCCAGTCCCTCAGACTTCAAGGGATTTGTGTAGAAACAAATTTTATTGAGTTCCTTGTGAAGCTGTTAACTTTTAGCAGTGAAACATTCAAGTCTCTGACAGAGAAGTGAATGATATCTAGAGTTAGTGTTGGGAGAAGACTACTCACCAACTTAATACCCAGCCAACTTCCTCAAACCTATCAGCATCAGCATATTTGCCAAGTCACAGCTTGGGGACCATGGAAGAATGGATGAGAACCTCTGACACTCAAGGGCCCTCAACTGGGCCTGTGCATGGATTGGAAACAGGTTTCCAAGCTGCCAGATATGGGACCTGTCCATCCCATACAGGCTACAGCCACCTTCTGTCGTATCATCAGAAAAGCTTAATTTCCTTCTTTCTCACCTCAGCTGTCATCAGCAACTGTTTCTGCAGATGACTTCCACTTTAGTCCTATTGCCTTTCCCTCCTTTCTTTTCTCATTGTGCTCTAAGAATCTGTTACTGCTAATCTACTTTCCCATGAATGATCACCATCTCACAAAGCAGGGCAAAGCTGCGGTCAGTAAAATTTCCTGCCGGAGCATGTTATATGACACTATTGTAGCCAAGAAACTGCCCCCCTTCCTCCCCCACAGCTACGTCTTCGTACTTGTGAAACCATCCCCTCAGAACAAGAACTTACTCCAGGGTAAGAGGCCTGAATAGGGCTAGAAGGATTTGGTCCTGAAACTTTGTAATTAGAGCTGACACCAGAATCCAAAGAGGTGCTGCTCAGCTGCACCTCCCATCAACATCACCAGCATGCAAGGTGGTTTGCATACCTCGGTATTAGCCCCAGTGTTATCACAGGACAAATCAAAACCATCATAATAAAATTTTGCAATAATCTCAGTTTAATTAATTGCAAGGAGAAAAAAAGTCTTGCCAGGCCAGATAGCAAGCTCTTGGTTTCTCACATGATGACTGTCAAATTACTGTCTCCACAAAAGAACATCACAGAGTATATTTAATAAACCTTGGAAATGTTTATCGAAGTGACAGTAAAGATTCTGACTGATCTGCCTGGATCTGTCCACAAATGTAGAGTTGGGTTTAAGAAGTTACCACCAATAAAAGACTCAAGTGCATAAAGTTAGACTTTAACTGTACTCGGGCACTGAAGTCCACAGCCACAGAGGTCCCACACTCATGTACCTGTACTCTGTGGCCTCTCCTTGGCTTACATTCAAGTTTTCTGCGTCCACACTTGCCCTCCATGGGCATCCAGAGATGAGATGGCTCTTCTCTGAATGCCCTAAGGGATGGGGTCTTGTAAACCAGCTCCGAGAACACCAAATGAAGCCTGAGGTTCCTCAAACCATGGAGCTCTAATCCCTTCACTCTCAAACAGAGGTTGCCTACCAACAGTGAGACAAGGAGAGTAACCACGCTGTTAGTGGACGGCATGGTTTCACTCTGAAAACCTTCACCCAGAATAGCTGATCAGCTGGCAGTTAGACAGTCTCATGGGAAGTGAGAGACAAACACTTCCAGACTGAGGAAGGCAACGAACTCAGGTCTCCCACTTCCTCACTGAATGCTCTTAAAAAAAAGACTGTGACTTAGACATCAACCAGAAGGAAGAAACACTACTCTCTTATCTCCAAGAGCACTGTCCTTGGGGAGATGCATGCCATCAGAGTGCTTACAGGACTCAAGCACTAAGTCCTGACTGAGGTTTCTGTGCTCTGATGGAATGGCAGGGATGGGAGAGTAGAAGATTTCAGAACACCTGTATTTTCAGTCTGCCCTCAGACATGGTCTCTGTTTGGAAGGGAGATGTCTCAAATGTCTAGGTTAGGTCTGGATGTAGCCCTTACTTGAATAGGGACAATGAGAGGGAGAAAGGGTTATGCCATTGTACAGCATTGCTGCTCCATTTCTTGGGAGCATACACTCATCCCTTCAGTCCTCCCAGCAGCCTGGGCTGCTGACCCCTCCCTGCCCATGGGCTAGCAATCCTTGGCACAAGGGTGCTGCTTTTGGCTCCAGGGTCTGGCTCTCAAGACTAGAGACAGTGACACCTCCTCTGTGGATGCTGAGCACCCTGACTCGAAGCACATCAGCACCACTCTTACAACTCATGTGACTGGGGTGCCCAGGTGGCACTATTAGCACCAGGGGCTTGTCTCTCATCTATGCTCTTTGGATGAAAGGATGTGACTCACTGAAGCATTAAAGGTTTTTGGCTAGTGAATGGACATGCTGTATGGGAATTTGTATTGGTTCTTTTATGTTTTTGTCTTTTGGTGGGATGGTACACTTAGAAAATTTCTTTCCTTCCCTCTTACAGAAAATAGGAGAAAAAATGACTTGACACTTTCATACTGCAGCAAAACAATCCTTACACTGTACTAAGTTCTGCCTCATCTGGGTGAAAGCACAGTGTATTTTCATGGCCTTATCTGTTATCTTGCAATAATAATAACAAGAAGAAAACAAATTTTCAAAATAAAACAAAGCAATAAAAGTACATCAGCTGCAAGTGCTGGTTGGTAATCCCATGAAAAAAGGCAACATGACACAATTTTTGCAAACTGTTTCCCTTGGCAGACAGTATTTCCATTTCCAGTGTAAAGGCTGAAGTGACTGATACCACTCTTAACTTTAGTTAAACCCTTCTATAGCTGCTGAAGCCACTGCAGAGTTCTGCTTTCATGTTGCTGCTAGCACAGGGAGTTTCAGAATAATTTTGGATTGGCTTGGATACAAGTCTAGCAGGGTGCTACAAATAGAAATAGCAGAAGAACACAGTAGAGTAAAAATATGCAGTGTTAGATCACGGGTGGAGAAGTAGTACAGACAGGAAGCCAATGAAAGCGACAGGCAGGCTGCTGCTCTCTGCCACTTGCCAGATTTTCAATGCACTCCATTTCCAAATTTCTGAAAAATCCTCACTTGCATTAACCTTGCCTCCTGCCTACATATCAGCATTGACAGTCATTCTGGATAAGAAAGCAGCCGTGACAGGAAGGGGATCATCTGCTTTAAAAGCTGCTCCTTCAAAGCCACCCTGTGCACTGCATCACAGTTCACATGGTCACTGCACAATAAAATTTCATCTCACAAACAGGTACACTGGGGCAGAACCCTGAACTTGAACCTCTCTGACCTTTGGGGATACCTGTTTGCAGTCTGGGCTCAATCCATTCCTATCAACACCCACATCTGACAATGTGCATGCCTGCAGCCATACTTGGTTGATGCACTTAATGGCCTCACTTGTTGTCCAAGGTGCAGATCACGGCCAATTCTTACTGCCTCATGTGGGATTTGTCAGCCACATTAAGGAATCTGATTTTGGGTTTAGAAACCTAACTTACAGCACTTGGGAGTGAAAAACTTTAGCCAATAAGACTGCACAATCCTATTACCATGACAGCTCAGGAATGTGAGAAGTCAGCAGTCTGCAATAAGGTGCCACTTTAAATGTAGATTAAACTGAAAACAGCCCTTATGGCCTAGAGCACCTGGGACAAGTGTCTGCCAGCTGAAATGCCTTGAAGGTTACTATTGCTAGTGGATCAGGTGATGGCTTAAGGTGCCTACAGTTGCCTCAGACACAGACAGAATTTTTTTTCCAGAGACACTATTTTTTTTTCAGTACCATACGAAACTTGGCAACTCCAGCCCTAGAGAGGTCCGTGCAAAGCACCTGCAAACCTCCTGCTTGTTCTGGTTCTCATGGCACATCCACTGAATTTCACTTTGAATTTCAGCCTCACAAATCTCCAAACTCAGCCTAGAGAGATAAACTATGCCAAGCCCAGGCTCCAGCTATGGAGCAGGACTGTTCCCATTCCTCCGAACACCACTGTATGAAACTAAGTTGCCCTACAGTGACACAGGAAAAATATGATCAGCATCCAGTGCAAGGTGTTGGAAGGATGTATTTTCTCGTGTTTGCAGCCTGAGGGTGAAACAAAGTGTGATTTTTTTCCCCTGGCTGGTGTCTTCCTGCTATCCAGGGACAAAGTCACTTGTCCTTTTGGTCCTCCAAGATCTGTGCAGAAATGATCTCAGAGATTTGTTGATATGCCGGTGGGCACTTCTGACAGTGGATGGGGTGCCAGTGGTTCTACATTTTCTTTTCTGACAACTCCCAGAGGACAGTGATGCTTTTATGTTTAATATATGCTGTCATTTTGTATTATATCTTTTCTTTGGAAGTAACTTCATAAAGGACCAAAAGAAAACACAACCCCAAACCCCAAAATCCAAACACCATAGAAAACTGAGGAGTGCAGCAGACATCACACATGAATTACTGCTCCTTCAACTGACACAGAGCCAAAAGAAGCCACAGCCCCGCCTGCTTTACAACATGATCTGGCACTGACCGGTGATTACTGGTTACCAGCATGACTTCCCTGGATTTCTGCTCTTTTTCTTCTCCAGTCCCATGATGTGGTGAGGCTTTTGCTGCTGTATCAGCATTGGTATGAAAAAAAAATTGTGACAATAGAGCAAAACTTTGGATTCCATAGCTATGTTGCTTGAAGACATAAATGACCAAGCACAATGCCAGCATCTAACTGTCCTCCACCTCAATCCGTCCTCCCATGCCTGAGTCATGCAACAGTCACAGAGTGACAGCAAGGGTTACCATCTTGCATAAAGAACTGACAAATTACTTGCTCAAAGCAGACTGGATGAATTTGCATGTAATGGTTCAGTGTGCTGGAATAATATTACAAGCACACTCCATCCAATTTAATCTTCAGCTGAGTACAGTAACTCATTCAATATTGCAATACACTTGACAGATTAAGAAACCTTTCTTTATTTTATTAGGCTTAACTCCCTGCATATCTCTCTTATTTTCCTGCCGGACTGTTTAGGAATGTCTTACAGTTACAGGGCCCCAAATAGACTAGCATATACCAAGTATGTGAATTAATTGCCCCATGAAAAAACAGTTCCATAACTTTGGGGTGATTTCTCACTAATTCTTTTTCTGTTGATACAGGTTGTCGGAAAACATAATTGACTAGGTTCTGGTGAATAAATAAAACCAGATAAATGATAGATGGGGATACACCCCCGCTAAGTCCTGGGTTTTTCAAAGGCATGCCTACTCCCTATATTCTGGACACAATCTATACATTTTAAGATCCAGAAGGCACCTTTTTTCACACCTAACTTTATAATTTTACACTAGGCTTCATAATTGTAAAATATCTCCATGGCACAAAGCCACATATAAAATATGTGGGTGGAAAAGCTGTCAGCATAGTGGGAAAATATTCTGCTGAAACTCAACTTTGAAGAAACAGCTGAGTCACTCTTTCAGAGTTAAGGTAGTCTGGGCTTGTTACTTTCTTCTATGCACCTGGATGGTGCCTGGCTCACTCCCCCCACCCTCTGTCTGCCAGTGACTCCTGTACACTGCTAAACAGGAACTGCCTTGGAAATACTGGGTTTTCCTTGCACAGGTGAATCTTTCCATCCAGGTACATGGATTGAATGAACATTGATCCTCCTGGGGCACGTGCAGCAATGCAGGTACATCTGCACTGGCTGACTCACAGACATCAGCTCTACCTGCTGTGCAAGGTGATCCTCAGCGACACTGCCAACTTACAATGCAATCACAGTTCTCAAGGCAAACCATATTTTCCTGGCCTGAGAAAAAATCCTTTTTTATTAAAAATCATGAACACAGGCAAAATTTCAAAACCTAGCTCAAGTGCAGTAAGCTAAAGGAATGAGACAACAACCTTGGAAAAAAAAAATCTCATTTATCATCTTTCCTTTCCTTTCCTTTCCTTTCCTTTCCTTTCCTTTCCTTTCCTTTCCT